>APFE030478771.1:0-16859 GCA_000404065.3 Pinus taeda
TGATGGAGTTTATAACTTGTTAAATCTATTTCGTATAAAATCAAAATTTCACAAATGTTTTTAGTCAATAAACTGTATAGATACAAATGGCCATGACAATACCGCAAGTAACAATGGTTATGGATTTTCTTTGTAATCATCATCGCTAGTTTTTGTATATTAAAAATCACATTCTTTTAATCAATATATACTTTTAAACAATACAAATAATCACAACATCGTAGGTGACTGTGACCATGAATTTCTTTATAACCACAATCATTCAATGTCAAATTAAAAATTTATCAAATGGGCCTCATGACCATGATAAATACGAATGAAATAAACATAAAATTTAAAAATTAATTTACAAATTGATGTTTTATGATGATAGAATTTTGAATTTATGTTCTTTTATTTTATGCTATGTATTTGTTTGTTTGGCTTTTGCTTGTGTGTGGTTGTTTGTGTATAAAATATTTACACATATATAATATCATATACAATAACTACTTTTAAAATGAGTGTAATTTGTATATTAACTTATTAATCTTTAAATTGTTGTTTAATTTAATAAAAAACATTTTTAGTAGGAGAGTTGCAATAGGAGGTGATGTACCTGTTACCTTTCCTAAATAATATGTATTGTTGAACAATTATCTCCTTCTTAATGAAAGGTATTACCTTTCCCATTGAGTGTATATCTATTTTATTAGATTTCCATATATTTTAATGTTTTTCCTAAAATATATTTATTAATTTATAATTAACCGTCAAAAAATATATTTTTATATTGTAATAACATTCTATTCCAAATCACGTGGAAGGTGTTTTTCATATCTCACATTCATTCAAAGGTGGATTTTAGTGAAATATAGTTGTGATTAAAAGAAATATGGGAATACATAATTTACAAATCTAAAATACATATAACTAAATTTATGAAAAATATTTATGATTCCTTAATTTTATTGTGTTGATACATGTGTATACCTTATAATAGGATTTCTAGAATTTTAATTTAATTATCAATAACCAATAGGTTTATGCTAGAGATTTAATAATCAATAATCAATATTTTTAATATTAGTGATGAGAAGAAGATTGAGATTTATTTAAAATGTAGTTATGATCTCTATTCCTTCTCAATTTAATTAAAAATAATAATTTAAAATACATTGTACATAGAATATTTTGAATGATTTATTAGTTTTATTCTAAATATTGTGACTGTATAATTAATTAGATTGAAAATTTCTATAGCCATCACTCTATGATAAGAATCAAAACACTAATGCCATTATACATATTGCGTTAACTAAATTAAGCATTCATAAAAATTAACTAAACTATATTAGTAATATTATTATTATTATTATTGGAGTTATATAGCATACAAAAATATGTTTATCGATGTAGATTCACCCGCACTATTATTATAGAAATTCTTAATTTGGCAATAGTTCTTCTTACATTACCATGACTTAGAAATACCACATTCCCAATATCATGTGTTGATATGCCATTTTCCTAAATTAATTAATTTGAGATAATTTAATTAATATAATATACCTAACTTGGACAAAAATATTATCATTGATATGTCAATATTACCATAAATGTTCCAACATATTCCATGAGTTCCGAAATATTATCATTGACATGTCAATATTACCATGAGTATTCCAACATATTCCATGGGGTTAAATATCTACTATCAGCCTAATAATTAAAATTAACTATGGAAAATATATATCATGGTATTGAGATTAATTTGAAAAGAAAAACTCACATTTAAGTATTGAATAGTCTCCTTTCCATTTCCTAAGTTTTTATACGATTAATGATTGTCATATCTAATAGAGGAGGCTTGTGTATTTTCTTTACATTCCAATACCTCGAGCATGCTCTCCTTTCCCTCATGATTTTTTTAGTTTGTGGGAATTGTAATAATTTTTGTTTGAAAAATCCCAAAATTTGGTCTTATGATTTAAAAGTTACACTTTTCTTAATACAATTTTTGTACCTAATGGTTGGAGAAAAATACACTTTAATTAAAAGTACATTTTAATTTTTAATTTGTGGCAGCCATGTTTGTCGGGTTGTCTTTAAGTTCATTGAATAACCTAACAATATTTATTTATTTATTTTGAAGTCTACACTTTTCTACAACACCTTTCTCTTGTAAATTACTCTTTGGAATTCATTTATAGTATTCATTAATGCATATAAAAGTTTAGCGGAGATTTTTTTTGGTTAGTTGAAATTCGAGGGTTCAAACCTTTTGGGTTTGATTTTTTATGAAAATAGTGATTAAGGATGATTATCCCAAATACTAAGTTAAATATTTTTTATATGTTGTACCATTATCTCCCCATAAAAGAAAAAGAAATTTCACAGAAACAAGAGTTCCCATCCCTATACAGTGACCAAACGCTCAATTAACCTTTATGTTTAGAGTCTATAATTTTTGTAAGTGATTTTCCTTAATTTCTCAAAAAAGGTTTTTATTTAAAATAATTTCCTTGGACATCTTAAAATTAAGGTTTTATGGAAATAGTTTCACACGTGTTTTGATCATGGACATCCTCCATAGACATTCATGGTTTTATGGTTGTGTTTGTACGAAAGGTAACTTCAATAAACTTTATATCCATACCTCTTCCATTAATTACATCATTTCTAAAGGGTTATACCATTGATGAATCAATTCTCATTCTTGTGCACCCAATTCTAGAGGAGAAGAAGATTGTGGTGGTACTGAGGAGAATATTTCCTTGATTATATATGTGTGTGTGTGTGTGTGTGTGTGTGTGTGTGTGTGTGTGTGAATAATATACAATGAGAGAGCAATGTTTTTCATACAAAAAATTTATTTGTTTATGAAAAAAAAATTATTATTTTTTTATGTTAACGAAGAAATATTTTAATTGGATTTGCACACACATGTATTCCCATCAGTGTTTTTCCAACTATTACATGAATAGTAAACTAAGATAGTGGTAATTTAAAAAAAAAAAAAAAATGAAATTTTTTTGTCATTGTTTTTCATCCAAAGTCTTTAAATTTTTCAAAAAATGAAGCATATGTTTAAGAGAAAAATAGATGAAAAATATCATATGAATTAGAATATTTCAAACTCATATGCCATTGGATAGAATATTCCTTCGTTAATAAAATATGATCCAATCCAACACCAAAGGACAATTTTTTCTCTAATTTCACTAGGGTAAAAAAAGTTGGTGCAAAAAAATTTGCATAAGGTGAACTAGAAATGTGTATTTTAAAACCTCGAAAGCCCAATCGAGAGCCTCAAAAGCTTAAACGCTAGATGGAGCGCATAAATTTTCAATTCAAATATATTAATAAATTTATTTTTCTTAGCACTCAAGAAGCTTGATAGACCACTTACAAATGGCTAGATTGGGTGGTTAAACTACTTGATCATGTGCTCTTCTTTTCACCTTAACACTCCCTCTCTTGCCAAAATGTGTAACCTAGATCCATGCTCTATCTATCTATGTATCTATATATATATATAACGATGAAACATATGGGAAGATTCTTATTTAGCCGGGCTACATCATAAAAAAAATCCTTCTCCATTGATGGTCCATCAGCATAATGGAAAGGCATTCCATGGAGTCGATTTCTCTCAGTTAAGTTAGTCACTACAAAAAATGGTAATGTGCATGCATAATGGTGTTTATAAAGAGGATAATGGAAATGCGTATAGGAAATGGCATATAACACTTATTTCTACTCTATTTTATAATGTCAAAGGAGGTATGGATTGAATATTCAATTAGCATTATCACTAAATTTAGAAAAAAATGAAAACATATAAAATAAATATTTTTGAAAATTTGACAATAAAGGGTGTTTTTTTCCAGGTAGTCTAACTAATAGAAAAAATGGCCTTTTCACTGAATTTTTTCTAGCTAATTTGAAACAATGAAAGATCGCAATATTTCTTGAAATGTTGTTGATGGATTCTAATGAAAAAGCAAATACCTCTATAATTAAGGTTGTACCTTTTTTCTTCAAATGATTTTTAAATAATATTTATTCTATTAAAAATAATATTATTTATATTTATTGTTTTATTTTTCATGATGGTCTCTCCAAAATATTCTATTTCCTCAATATTTTTTTCCATCCTACAATAATATTAACTAAGATAATTTATTATTATAATCTTATTGAATAGTTAAAAAACAAAAATATTATTTAATTTATTATTATTTTAAAATATTTTTAGTGTCGATGAAAAGTCTTAATCCTAGTTGAAAACAACTCTGAATATATAATTTTTTTATATTATTATTAATTAGCGTAGATAATTATTATAATACTTTAAGAATTAGTCTATATGTATAGAGAATATCATGCATAAAAATATTATGCACACCATTTTATATTTTGTTAATAGAGCATGTAATAATAAACTTTTTGTAATAATTTGAATTAGGATCTGAGTAAGGAAGATAATGATAATTGCAAGGATTGTCTCAATATGGATATGTCTAGGAATAAATTGAAGGTAAGTAATCATTTCTAGGTTAGACAAAAAAATAATTGATTCACACCTCCATACTAATGCTTGAGAACAACAAATTTTGGAGATTAGTTGGTCCATCTTAAGCATTACAATTATTGAAACAAGAAGATAATTTGAAAGAGAAAAGTCATTTATGTTCCCTTTAATATTCTACTCAAAGTTTAACTAATTGGTACCAACTAAACCCTTTTACTTGATAAATTTGGTCGTCATATTCAACTTAGAGATAGAGAACCAGGTATCTCCATTGACAAAATACACCAAAATATAAAGATGTCAAAAAGTAAAATTTAAATACTCTTAGTAAATTCTACTATCCATATTGAAGAAAGTCATAATGCTATGGAGAAGAAAGGCTCCTATGCACAACTAGTTATAGGGTTGTATGTGAAGTACATTTAATTGAATTTATTGTTCTTCCACATTTAAGGTATGTTCCAAATTATTAATTACAAAAGGGTTACTATATGTGAATTTCAAGCTACAATTTATATAGAAATAGGTTCTATATTTTATGTTTACTTTGAAATTGCCAATTTTTTACTTTACAAACAAATAAATGTTATTTCAAAATTTAATTTTTGATTTTTTTTTTCTACAATTAGCTGACTGTAATTTTGAGATTGCCGATCTTTTACTTGAAAAACAATTAAACGTTATTTTTTAAATTTAGCTTTTAATTTTTAAATTTCTATTTTTTAAAATTTAAAAATTAATTATTTTTTGTTTGTTATTTTTTTTAATTTAACGTTTTTTTTTTGGATTCCGTTTTCTAAATTTACTAAAGTTTTTGGTTTTTTGATGTTGTAATTAATATTTCTTCAATTCAACCTAACATTTAGTTAACCGCTGGTAGAGGAATTGCAGCCATTTCCTCATTGTTCAAGGCGGATTTCACAATCAGAATCTCTTCAACCTGCGCATTTAGTTAAGAGTTGACAGAGGAATTCCAGACTTTTCCTTCATAGCCATTTCCTCATTGTTCAAGGTGGATTTCAAAATAGAAATCTCTCCGCGTTGTTTCAAGATGTGCCCAAATCGATCCACAATGTTGTTGCCTATGGGTTGGGAGAGCGTCAAACAAAATATATGAAGGTCGTGTGTTCGATCCACGCTCCTCTGTATCTTGGTCGGGAGAGCATCAAGCTGAATATATGAAGGTCGTGTGTTCAATCCACAATGTTGTTGCTTCTGTATCTTGGGAGCCTGTTCACTTCAACACGTTCAATTTGAAAGGCGACGAGTGGTTATACCCGCGCAATCCCATGTCGGACAGATGGTGATCCATAACAATTGCTGGCAAGAGGAATAAATATGCAAGAGACTACCTGTGTCTGAACATATCTGCCGAAGACGTTATCACGCGGATCGATTTTCTAATAAAATGATTGCAAGGGCTCCTACATTTCTCGGCAGAAATTATTGAAGATTTGTATGAAGTCTGCGGAAGAGGAAGATCCCATGGCAGCTGTCAAATCGCTTCATGAATCCATACAGGTTTTCATAGTCGGTGACTCTGTCTATTTCCGGCCCAGGCAAGTACTAGATTTGATCCTCTTGTTATAAAGTTTCTGCGTTTTAAAATTTCTTGATGTTGTTAGGATTTGTAATTTCTTATTTCCAAAGAATTGAGTGATTGTCAAGAAAAGTAAATTATTTTTTTCGACGATACAACGAAAATCAGTATATAATTGCAATAGTACCAGTTCTTGAAAAAATAAAATATATATTAGATGTATACTTTCGAGAAAAAAACGCTCCATAGTTGTAAACTAAAACCTGTTAGCTCAAGACGCAGGGGCTTCTGGGAGGAAAATAGAACACATAACATAACAATTATCTCCACTAAGTACGATGGAATGCCACAATAACATAACAATAAGGCTTATGACCAGTGGAGATTTTATGAAAATTCTTTGTGTTTTGCGTTTTATGTTACGTGTCCGTAATTGTGCTTTTTGTTTATTTTATTTTTAAAGGTTTTGTATAATTAATTTATGGTAATTGTGATCTTTGTGATTTTATATAATAAATTTATCGATTTTAAAAAGTTCTCGACCTTAAGAATAAATATGGAGTTGAGTCTGATTTTTCTCAACATCTTTTGATACTTTTTATATAACTTCTACAATTTTTTAAATTAAATTGTTGTTCTTATAATTACTTATTTACATTGGAAATTTTTTTCATATTATTTGTCATATTATCATATATATATTGATATATGAATTATTACTATAAATAAATAATGAGAATGAAATGATATGTAAATTTGATTTTTTTAGGCTTTTATAGGAGGCCACACAGGTGAAGGTGGAGCTGGCGGACGAGGAGGAGGCCAGGGTGGAGGTGGAGGAGGTGTTGGTGGAGCTTGTGGAGGAGCGGGTGGAGTTGGAGGTGGAGGAGGATGGGGTAGTGGTGTGGTGGTGGTGAAGAGGAGAGAAGGAGGAGGAGGAGGAGGAGGCAAAGGTGGAGGTGGCGTAGAAGGAGGCGGAGGAGGTGGAGGTGGAGGTGGAGGTGGAGGCGGAGGCAGAGGCAGAGGTGGACGTGGAGGAAGACAAGGTGGAGGAGGAGGACGAGGTCGTGGTGGAGGTGGTAGGGGTGGAGATAGAGGAGGAGGAGGAGGAGGCGGTGGATGTAGAGGTGGCGGCGGAGGTGGAGGAGAGGGTGGAGAAGGAGGTGGTCAAGGAGGAGGAGGAGGAGGTGGTGGATGTGGAGGAGGAGGAGGTGGAGGATATGGTGGACAAGGAGGTGGTCAAGGAGGAGGTGGAGGAGGTGGAGGAGGTCGAGCAAGAGGTGGAGATGGAGGTGCAGGAGGTGGACGTGGAGGAGGAGCAGATGTAGGTGTAGGAGGAGAATGGGGAGGATGAGGAGGAGGAAGAGGTGGTGGAGGAGGTATTTGGAGGTGGAAGAAGTGGTGGTGTAGGAGGTAGAGTTGGAGGTGGAGGAAGAGGTGGTGGAGGAGGCACTGGAGGAAGAGGTGTGGGTGGAGGTGGAGGAGGAGAAGGCAGAGGAGGTGGTGGTGGAGGAATTAAAGCTCGAGTTGGAGGACAAGGGGGCAGATGCTATGGAGGTGGAGGTGGTGGAGGAGGAGATTATCCAGGTGGATATGGTGGTGGAGGAGGTGGACATCGAGGTGGTGGTGGTGAATGTGTAGCTGGAAGAAGTGGCGGAGGAGGTGAAAGTGGAGGTGGAGGTGGTGGTGGAGGAGGAGGTTGTGGTGGAGGTGGAGGTACAGCCAAAAGAAGAGGCAAACTGGGAGGGGGAGGTGGTGGAGGAGGAGATGGAGGAGGAGATGGAGGAGGAGGTTGTGGAGGTAGAGGAGGTGGAGTTGGAGGAGGAGGTGGATGAGAGGGTGGAGGTTGAGGTGTTGGAGGTGGTGGTGGAGTAGGAGGTGGTGGAGATATAGGTGGCGGTGGAGGAGGTGGAAGAGAAGGAGGAGGAGGAGGTGGTGGATGTGGAGTTGGAGGTGGAGGAGGAGGTGAATGTGGGGGTGGAGGTTTAGGTGGATTAGTAGGAGGAGGAGGTGGAGGTGGAGGTTAAGGTGGAGGAGGTGAAGGTGAAGGTGGAGATGGAGGTGGAGGAGGAGGAAGAGGAGGAGATGGAGGTGGAGGTGGAGATAAGCAATTTAATTTAAGATCCATGTCTTAATTTAAAACATTAAATTGTCAGTCTCTTCTCCATTATAGGAAATGAAAGCTAAAGTCTCATGAATCTAGGTCATATCTCTTCACATACATAATATCCTACTATTAAACGATAAGTAATACATTTAGGAAGATTTCCTCCATGCATAAATATAGTCATTCAAGTACATGAAATTTCTTTGACGTTTAAATCTCATACTTTGGCCAAGAATTTGAAGCATTTTTAAAGATTAAAATTGTGTGTTTATTTCATTTAAAACTTTTATTACTCCCTTCAGCACTTATAGTTCTCGTATGATTGTTTAATGAACCATTTGTTTGGGAGTGTCTGGTTTCATCTAATTATCATTGATTTAAAAAGTGTCGGGTTAAAGTTAATTTTGTTTCTTGAATAGGAAGCCTTATGTTCTTCCTTTTTATGTTTACAGAAACATAGGGTATTAGGAATCATATATGGCTTTGTGTATTCTTTGGGTATTTCACATATTTTGCATAATTATTATTATTTTTTTATACATGTAATGGTTTAAGGAAAAGAAATAATTTTGAGTTCACTTTCTGGAATGACCTAAGCTTCTTCACGTTTTAGAGAATCCACTATTTATCATGTATTTTAGTTCAAAATATTTGTTAGGAAAGCGAAATATGTTCTACTTGGCTATTTGTATGGAAAAATTACGCATGCTCTAGCTTCATATGTGTTCATTGTAGGGGATCTTTTCCCATGGGAAAAACATTCCTTTAATGAAATTATACTTATGAGGGAAACACAAAAGGAGCAATTTACATGTAATTAGTGGAGGATGAGATATTGTTTAGTGTATTATCATTTTTGAAGTTGAAATCCTTTAATGATATTTATTTTGTAACATGTTATACTAAGTAGTGAACATTTTTCTTTGCGGGCTATATTTTTGAACACGAAAATTGTGGCTTTATATGAGTTTTTGTTAATCGATTTTTTTATCATATAGGAAATAAAATTTCATTACATATTTTGTCTTCTAGTCAATCTCATTGTGCATTTTGTGTAAGTTCAAAAAATTATGTATTGATCAACAATTATTAGAGTTTTGATTGATGAATTAAAAACAATAGTTACTATAATAGTTACACACCAAGGAGTTGAAAAACTTATTTGAAGCAAAGTAATTTGATAACTATTTTTCTATTAGAGAATCAATGCAAAGGAAGAAAACGTAACTTGATGTAAAGATTAAATGAGGGATTCAACACCAATGAAAAGTAGATGAAGTTGAAAGTGGAAAATTCCAATTCCTTTCGCCTCATTTCTTGTAGCCCATGTGCACCCCAACCGCCATCTCTTATGTTCTTCATTCCATCAGCCACCATCCCTTATATTCTTTATTCCATCGAAGTGAAGGGGTAAACACATATATGGTATTAAGTAGAAAATATATCTAAGACCAAAATGCTTAGCAAATATTATTGAGGAGACATGTCATATTTAATAGACAAGAGATTATATGAAGTTTTATTGAATTGTTAAATCGACACGTCATAGTCCCATTATGCGTACAAGTTGTGGAGCTTTTGAATTTTTTGATGACTGGGAGGCATTGAGTGACGACTAACATTTCCAAAATCATATGGCTCCGGCAATAGCTAGGGCTAGAGTAATTTGATTCAGGAATTTAGAAAAAGTTATAATAATGATGTTGTGGTCCTCATTCCATTCGTTGGACCTTACGCCATCCATTGGGAAAGTGTGGAGTAGATTAAACATTTATTTACACTATAGCAAAAGTTTAGAAGATATATTATTGTAGAGTAAACATTTGTTTACACCTCCATAAAAGTCCACTAGATATATTGTACCTCACCTTGCTCGATATTGTTGGAAACAAGAATTTTATAAAGTTGTTGTATAAAATGTTCTATGAATTATTGCCAATTTTGTATATATAAAAAACATACTTTCATATATATATATATATATATATATTCTCGTTTGTTTAACTCCAATATCTTTATTTTTCAATATATTTTTTTTTAAAAGTTTTATCTAATTTTAAGAAATAATTTTCCATTATTGTAAAAAAAAAAATTATTATAATTTAGTAAAAAGGATAATTTTAATTTGGTTATATGTATTTCAACATATTTGTGAGGTTATATTTTTTTCTTAAATAATGAATATAATTTATTTTGAAATATTAATTAAAAAAATAAATCATATATAATCTATATTATATATATATATATCTAATAATATTATATATAATAATATAATATATATATATTATATATAATATATATATAATATATATTATATATTTTTTAAATGATGCTTCTAAAAATTTTATTGTAATTAAATTCAAATTTTAGTTTCCATATTTTCTTTTCTTGCAATGTAAAATTTTCTATTGTTTGGATTTATAAATTTACACTCATAGTACAAGAAGTTCGTTGGATTGCCACTAGGGAAACCCAACAAAAGAAGTAACCTCAAATGCTTTAAAATATGAAAAGACACAGAGCTAAGACAAGAAAACATAAATCAAAACTAAAAAGACATAGGTAGATAGGCATGCGTGCATATTTCTCGGGATCAATAACCTTTATTGTGATGGGATGCTTATTTCTCCTAGGAGTGCACTGAGGATTAGGAGGAAGCCCCATTTTCCATTAAATTCTTGCAAGAACACCCCTTGTATGACCAACATCAACAATCCAATCTTCCAATTTAGCAAACACCTCAGTGTTGGTTAGGATTATGTCCCTCATTGGAAAGTTCCCTTTCCACCTAAGTGATCTCTTCTTGATTTGATTAAGTGGTCAAATCCCAATAATGATTGTTTGAGCTCTCAAGTGAAATTTGAGCTCTAGGAAAACCTATCTCTGGGTAGTAATATGCTCCTCCCTTGACATTAGCTATTTATCTAGGCATCGAAAACAACCAAAAAGATGAGAGGCCCATGTGACACTCCAATGGTTCAACAAGACTGGAGAAGCCCGAACACAACCCCCTAGTCTTGCCAAGACCTTCTAGATGCATAGCCATCTTGAGGCCGAAAATGTCTATGGGAGAAAAACGAGGAACAAATGAAGGATTAGGAATAAAAATGTATAAATAAAGAGTCTTAACATACCTATGCCCAATGGCTCTACTAGGTTCCTGGGGGGTGGGCTCTCCTAAGGGACATCATTGGAATTTTTCACTTTCTTCATCCAACAAAAATAATTAGGGCAGTCATCTTGACCATTGGCCATTCGTGGAGGATGGGATAAGTAATTTGAACAATTCCATAGTTGCAAGTGAGTTTTTAATTAATCATTATTATTATACTTTTTGTTTTATTAAATGTTTTATTAATAAATCACATTTATTGAAGAGAATAAAAACTTTGTGGGTATATTGAATGATATTAGGTTGATAGATGTGTGTTATTTCTTCAATTTTAGATTTATGCTTTAGTTTTAATTTTAATGAGAGGGTTTAAGAAAAATTAATAGTCTCGTTAAATTCTACTTAGTTTTCTTTTTAATTTTTAGAATCTCTTCTATTTAGATTTTCAATTTAAGATCTCCATAAATATCAGGTGAAACCCATTTTAATCCTTCTCAGTGCATATAATAAAATGATAGATTTTTTATTTTTTTTTTCCCTCATTTTATTGTAAATCATTTTTCAAAATTTTGACAATACAATTATTTTCCTCCATATATTATTATTAATACATATTTTCTTATGTTTTTGCGAGGAGATGCAAAATTGTGAATGAAGATGATTCATATTGCAAATTATTTATTTATTTGTAATTTATATTATTATTTGTAAAAGCTCAAACCCCATATTAATAAAATTTGTATTCATTTTAAGGGAGGGGCTTTTCTCTCTCTACATAAGTCCCCAAGTTAACTATGGTCCTCACTATCTATGAGGAATTTCTGTAGTGATTATGATTATTATGGATATTTCCTTTTTATTATGTCTTTTTATTTTTATCTTCTTAAGAATTTTATAAATTTAATAATTTGTTTAAATAAAACGATATTAATCATGAATGAATATGAATATGACAATTTATTGTCCAATTTGTGAATATCCATTGGAAAAGATCCACTGGTTTTGGACAAAAAGTGTTGAATCTACATAGTACTTCTTGAGATGCATATGTTGTGCATAGATCATTTATTTCTGGTAGATATACAATCATTACTGATATTTGATTTAGTTTTTCAACTATGTAGGGATTGGGTATATCATGTGTCTGATATAGTATTGTTGAGGCAAAAAAATCACCTTTAAGGATAGCTTTGAACAAAAATCCTCCATTTACTTGACCTTGATTCAATTTTGTTCCTTTGGGAATATGAGATCCAGACACTCCCCCTATGCCCTTTGAATTTCTTTTTTGAGGGGATCCTCCTCGAAGCCTCAAGTTTAATATGATGGTGGGTGATGGGAGGATGTTATAATCTTGTAAGATCAGATCTTCCTGCATGGATCTTCCTCCAAAGATCAGACTTTGTAGGAGCATCAAGATACCCAAAGTTTGCATGGTATTGTGCTTTAATTTTATGATGTGATTTGTAGCCGAAACTCAAAATAATATTGATTTTCCATTTGGGGATTTAATAAAAATTTGGAAGGCTACCATAGTTTTGAGATTTAGTGCCCATACTTGAGAGTCACGCAGATATTTAGTCGAATCAAGGGATAAGTGTGGAGCTCCAAAGAGTGAGAGGGGTTTTCGTGGCAGTACCAACTTCATAAGTGATGGGAAAATTACTAAACACACCCACTGTGATGGAGGAGAATTCTAATCTGGAAAAAAATGTGGGAGACTCTTCAGATCTAATGCTACTCCTTTTCGATAACCTAATGTGCTTAGGGGATTGACAATTTCCAGATCAAGGATCTTCTATAATGGACCTATGAAATGAATTGTTCGAGGTTGAAGATTCACTTCTATAGCCAAATTTTCTGCTTTAGATCTGACCAATATTGCTCTTGTGACTAAGAGGAGAGAGTGATAAGATTTCTGATCGAGAGTTGCCTTAATCCTACACATATCCATTCCCAACTCATGAATTTGATTCCCTTTTCTTCCTTCTATGCTATCATGTATGTATGTGGTGATCAAATACACCGTATCCATGATATGGTAAATAATATTGCCGACAACCCGTGTAGTGAGTCTCCATCCCCGGCCAAGGGACCGAAACCAATATTTAGGCCATTCAAAAACTCCATTATCGAACTTGTGAGCAGTGAGATCATGCCCTAATGATGACGCAAAATGTTGATTTGATATCTGAAGAAACTTGACTGCATAAGGAAAGCAAAAAGATTGAGAAACCCTCGCAATCACACCGAGCTCGTCCTCTTGACAGAGTTCCCCTATCAAACTTTAATTTGATTTTTTAGTTAATATATTCATATCTTACATTTTAATCAAATTTTTTATTTAATTCAATCATTGTAATTTCTTAAATAGTGTATTAGTTAATTATTTTTGTATGGTACAAAATTCATGGAGTTTATAACTTGTTAAATCTATTTTGTATAAAATCAAAATTTCACAAATATTTTTAGTCAACAACTTGTATAGATACAAATGACCATGACAATACCGCAAGTAAAAATGGCTATGGATTTTCTTTGTAATCATCATCACCAATTTTTGTATATTTGAAAATCACAGGTGTTCACGATTTGTTATAATCAATATATACTTTTCAACCATAAAAATAATGATAGCATCATAGGTGGCTATGACCATGAATTCTTTTATAACCGTAGTCATTAAATGTCAAATTAAACATATCTCTAATGGCCCTCATGAAAACGATAAATTCAAATAAAATAAACATAAAATTTTAAAATTAATTTACAAATTGATGTTTTATGATAATATAATTTTAAATGTATGTGCTTTTATTTACGCTATGTTTGTTTGTTGTGCTTTTATGTGCTTTTGGTTGCTTGTTTGTGTATAATATTTTTACATATATGTAGTATCATGTACAGTAGTTACTTTTAGACTGAGCATAATTTGTATGTTAACTTATTAATGTTTAAATTGTTGCTTAATGTAATAAAATCTTATTTTTTCACCATGAATTTTTGTAATTATTACAATTTTTGTAATTCATTACACGTTGATGTTTTATGATGAATTTTAAATGTTTGTGTTTTCATTTTATGTAATGTATGTGTTTGTTTGTTTATGCTCTTGTTTTTGTAAAATTTTAGGACACAAGAAAAGCTTACGTTAGAATATCCTGTATGGAAGGTCATTGCCCAAATTGTCTATTGACCTAATACAAATCACCTTTATGATGATTTTACATACATAAAATATAATATGGAAGAATTACACTTCCAATTAATTGAATGTGTATTGAATTATATATGTTCAAATTAGTATTTAGTTTAACAAAATTCCACTTATTTTACGAGTATATGGATAATGTTTCTTTCCCAGTTGATAGAGGTTCATGCAAAGGCAACGTCTTTTCAGATCTAACCTCGAGGGGTCTTACTAGAAATTGGCAATAGTTTCTTGTGAAATCACACTACACAAAGAGATGATGGATGCTTTCTTCACTTTTCTGGCACATGGCATAGTGAGAACGACCTTCATAACCTTCCTTTTTGAGATTGTCAGTTGTTAGAATCTTTCCTCTAAGGAGAGTCCACATGAACAATTTGACTTTTGGAAGGCTTTCAATTTTCCATGCATCCCTCCAATGATCCCAATCTTGATTTGCTTGTTGTTGTATACTGGCATATCAAGATTCGACTGAATAATCCACTCCATCAGGATCCCATCTAAAAGAGCATTTTGTGTCTTGAATCAAAGGTGCTACACCCTTAAGATGAGAAATTAAGTTTCTCCATTGAGGAACCAGGCATTGGGGAAGGTTGTGAACCCTCCAATCATCCCAGTCTCCATCACTACAATGAGATACGTCTTCCTATTATTTTTTCCCAGCATTAGTCCTTATTCATCCTAGTGGTCATGGTCCTCAAGAAAGATGGGGAGTGGCGGATGTGTCCCGACTTCAGGGCACTCAACAAGTTAACAGTCAAAGATAAATTCCCCATTCCGGTGGTTGACGATTTGCTGGACGAACTCAATGGGGCGCAATTCTTCACCAAGTTGGATCTTCGCTCCGGCTATCACCAAATTCGCATGAAGGAAGTCGACATTCCTAAGACGACTTTCAGAACTCATGAAGGCCATTATGAGTTCCTGGTCATGCCATTTGGTCTCTGCAATGCCCCTTCTACTTTCCAGAGTCTTATGAATCACATCCTCAAACCATATCTCAGAAAATTTGTCCTGGTCTTCTTCGATGACATTCTCATCTATAGTGGCACCTGGGCGGCACATCTTCAGCATGTAGATCTACTATTGCAACTGCTCCGCAAGCATAAATTATTTGTCAAGATGTCCAAGTGTTCATTTGGCATGGCAGAGGTAGAGTATTTGGGCCACATTGTGGGGCGTGAGGGTGTCAAGGTGGACCTTAAAAAGATCCAAGCAATGCAGGAATGGCCTCAACCTAAGACCTTGAAGAGCTTGCGAGGATTTTTGGGTCTCACAGGCTATTATCATAAATTTGACCGCAACTATGGTCGCATAGCGAAGCCCCTCACCCAACTCCTAAAGAAAAATTCTTTCTTCTGGAATGAGGAAGCACAACAGGCCTTTACAGCTCTAAAAAATGCCATGTGTTCCACTCCAGTTTAGCACTCCCTGACTTCACCAAATCTTTCGTCATTGAATGTGATGCTTCGTACAAGTATTGGGGCGGTCTTAATGCAGGAAGGGAGACTGTTGGCCTTCACAAGCCAACAACTCAATGGGAGGAATCTGGGCCAATCTACCTACGAGAAGGAAATGATGGCCATCTTACATGCAGTCGACACCTAGCAACCTTACTTATTGGGGCAACGTTTCCAAATCTGCATAGATCATCACAGTCTTAAATATTTTTGGAGCAACAGCTATCCTCCCCACAACAAAATAAATGGCTAGCCAAAATGCTGGGATATGATTATGAGATCCTTTACAAGAAAGGGAAAGACAATAGTGTAGCAGATGCATTATCTCGCCAATTTGAGGAGGAAAGTACCCTGCTAGCAATTTCCCTCCCCATTCCAGAATGGATTGAAGAAGCTCGCAGGGAATGGTTTTCACACCTCGGGCTCTCCCAACTCATTTCTCAATTACAGGAAGATCCAAATTCCACCAAGGGCCACTCGTGGTAGGATGATATTCTTCGCTACAAGAACAGAGTCGTAATATCACCAACATCCACCCTCAAAAGTCGCATTTTGGCAGAATTACACTCATCTCCCATTGTAGGACATTCGGGCTTTCAGAAGACGTATGCTCGCACTAGAAGATCATTTTTTTGGACAGGCATGAAAAAGGAAATCCTTACCTTCGTAGCAGAATGCGATGTCTGTCAACGCCACAAAGGGGAAACCGTCAACACACCAGGCACATTACAACCATTGCCCATTCCGGCATCAATTTGGACGGAGGTTTCTATGGATTTCATTACAGGTCTTCCAAATTCAGGGAACAAGTCAGTCATCATGGTGGTTGTGGACCGATTGTCGAAGTATGCTCATTTCTGCGCTCTTCCCCACCCGTTTACACCAACCTTGGTTGCTCAAACTTTCATGG
>APFE030478773.1:11450-33542 GCA_000404065.3 Pinus taeda
TCAGGTTCCTTTTAAAGAATGAACTCGGGCTCCTCCACAACTTAACAGTCTTATCATGCAAACGGACCAATTCATGCAGCATTAACAAACAGCATAACATTACCAGCATTACAGACCATTTGAATGATTTTATGTGCGTGGTTATGAACCTATTGGTGGAATGATGGCTTATACTTGCTTGAAAAGGACGCCATTCTGACAATAAACGGACGGACATACTGACTCATCCCCCAGACATGACATTCTAAGAATCAGTGCTGCTTAAATCCCCGAATCCGTGATTTCGTAGCGCAGACAGTTATAAGTTAACAAAATGCGCTACGAAATGGTTGGTTACTGACACGCTGTGAAAGAACTAAAACATCATTGCGCTGCAAAATCAGCCAATATAATTGCGATGCAGAAATGCGAAAAGGACTAGTGACGTATATAAGACAAGACATATCTTATACAATCATGATGGAGGATAGCTAACGGCTTTTTAAAATGATTCATATGAATATCTTTATAAAACACGATCCCAAAGTAACAAACATAGGGCAACAACCATTAGACACCTATTTCTGGACAACAACAAAAAAAAAAATTATGGACAACATTATGTACATATCATTGTAGTTCTAGGTGATAACACCACCATTACACCACCAAGGCATTTGTCACGAGACAATTAGGCCTTCACCCCCATTTTCCTCTTGGGCATATTACCCCTTCCTGTCAGGTTCAAGTTCATAGCCCTCCGAGTCCCAGTACCAACTCTTCTCCTGGTTCTTCTAATTCCTCATCTGATTCTGAGCCTCCTTCTCACCACATATTGTCACCATGTCTAGACCCACAGCTGGTGCAGAAACCCAACATGGTGTTGGCTCTAGTTCTATCCTAGTGGTCACATCAAGCGGAACAGTCTCAAGAACCATTCCGGTAGCCCCCATGCTCCCCTTCATTGCTAGTGTAACTCTAACGGATTTTAGCTAGTTGATAAATGACCCCATACACCATGATGTTGGTTGGACTTCTATGCCAACTAAGCTTCCCTCATACATCCCAAAGTTTGAGGGTAATGCTGGAGAAGATCCTACCAACCATGTTTGATCCTTCCACATGTGGTGTTCGTCCAACTCCATTACCGATGACTCCATTTGTCTTCGGCTATTCCAACACACACTCACTGGAGATGCTACAAAATGGTATGTAGACCAGCCCGCTGCATCTCATTCCATTTTTGTGTTGCTTGCTAAAGAATTCCTCTCATATTTCCAGTTACCTCTCCAGTATGACACTGGTACAAAGCTATTGACCTCATTCTGTTAATCCTCCACCACTCGCCTTTCCGACCATGTTCAAGAGTGGCATCGAAGGAGGAGCACATGTCATGCCCTACCCTTCAAAGAATGTGTCTATCTAGATTGGTTTCTTAGGAGCCTTTTAGCACCCATTGGAACAGATGTCGCATCCCATTTTCCTTAGACAGAGGAAGAAGCTCTCTAAACCACTCTAGGATAAAACATGATTTATGCATAATTTGGTTATGTCTATACCGTCATTCCAGACCTCCCTCATCCTGGAAGGGCCAATGCACCGGGGGCATTTCATGCCATCGATGGTATCATTGGAACCATTTCACACCCTTCACCATATAGTCAACAAAGTTATGGGTATCCGCAGGGGGGAACCAGTTCCTCTAACACTCATGCCCCTCCTCCTATCAACATTTTTTCAAGGCCCCAACCATTCTACAAAATTGTTGCTCCCCTCAAGCATTAGCGCTGCAACCTCCAATGCATCCTCAGCCCCAGCCGCCACATCCCCCTTAGGGTCAAGTGTTTACGCAGTAGAGTGTGAAAAATCCCCAAAATTCAAAGAAAAATAATAAGGGGAAGGTAACAAAGGTAACCAAGGTAATCAAGGTAATCAACCTAGTGAACCTTAGGGGAACCAACCTAACACTAGCAACTAGCAATAGGGCAACCAAGCCAAGCAGAACAAGGTTATTCATACAAACAAGCCTTGTGAATGTTGTGGTGTACATGGCCATTATACACATGAGTGTCTTCTCTTAATGAAGATGCACCAAATGTGGGAAGCTCAAGCGGCTTCTAGAGGTCAACAATTTCCTCAAAATCATGTGCCATCTCAACTAGTAGTGCTCACAAATCCTTTCCCTCAGCAAGGATTTGTTGCTGCTCAATCTTGGCCAGGTCAAGCAACCCACCCCCCCCAACCTTCTGGTTCTGGTGACTACTAGATCCTTATGATGAATTTTGATGAGGTTAATCCCTCCGATATTAACCTGCAAACTCAGTCGTGTCAATATGACAAGCCATCAACTTCGTCCGCCACTGAGTCCAAAACCAAAGCATCTGCTGAGCCTCTTATGACACCAAATGGTCTGTTATAGATCCCTCAAAGGACCATTACGTCGTAACGTGACTTCTAACTAAGTTGCCCATACATATAGTATAGTAAAAGACTTGGCACAATCACCTGCCACCATGTCGATGTTGAAAGTACTCTAGTCATGCCCATCTTAAAAGAAAGCTCTACTAAATTCCTTAGGCATAGTAGATCCTTCTGACGATCGTTTGATTGTCTTCCTTGTTGATACATCAGAACATCCCCCATTACTTTCATATGTTTCTTTTCAGATACCAGTTAGAGTCCATAATGCCATCATCTCCCAATGCAATATTGACGAAGGTGCATCCACTTGTGTGATGTCTGTTTTTGTTTGGAAACAACTTAAGTCACCTAAGTTGTCCCCCTCCACCATCACCTTGCGTGCTTGGGACAAACACTCCTCCCAACCTCTTGGCATGTACCGCAACTATCTGGTGACCCTTACGGGTAAGATTGTCCATGTCGACATTGAATTCATTGATACCCCTTTGGGTTACAACATTCTCTTAGGTTGTAGTTACACATATGCCATGTTAGTTGTTCCATCTGCGATTTTCTGCAAGATGTGCTTCCCTCGTAAAGGGAAAATCATTACCATCAATTAGATGACTTACTATGAGCCAACATCTATGACCTCCCCCGAGTCCATTATCTCGTCAATGTTAGATAAGAAGTCTTCACCTCCCCTCACCGGTGTTTCACCCAAAGTATATAAATATTCCTCATTGTTGGATGACTTCCCTGGTCCTCCCCCTCCCATCTCAGAGCCTAACTCTATGCGTGTTTGCATCTTACAGTGTCAGGGGATGCCCTTAAGTAGTCTAGTACATCTGATCAATAGCCATATCCTCAACACCCTATTGTTGCCATCCCAACTGAGCCCTCTGGATCCACCACCTGAGTTCTCCTCTATTTGTGGGTCCCTCTCCTATGTTTCCACCAGGAACTATTCCTCCAAGTCTCAACCATCTAAAAGTTATTCCACCGGGGCATTACCCTACAGGCGAAATGCCTTTCTTATTCCCCCCTATAGGAGTATTTTCTATCCCTGTCATGGCTTCGTTGGTCCTTCCTAACATGACTCTAGGGATCCTAGTATGATACATAGATCCCCCTACAATCATTTCGATTGTTCAGCTAGGTCCTTATCATGCTTTGACCGTGGTTCAACTGGTCCCTACGGCCCCAGCCGCTGCTTTAGTTCCATCACAACCTCAATAGGAACCCACTCCTATTGCAAAAACATCTAGACAGGGGAGCAACGCTAAGAGGAAAGAACCTAAAGACAAGGCTTCCCAAGCTCCTCCACCCCCTAAGGCGCCAAATCCATCACCTTTGTGTGCTTTATGTAAAGTTGTTGGGCACGCCACCAATAATTGTCCTGAGCTTCCTCATCTCAAACCTTTGGTTCATTAAACATTCCCTGAGTCAAATATCCTTGAAGTACATGTTAACTTATTGGATCCACCCAATAAACTCAAAACATTATGCACAAATCACCCTTTGCCTTGTACGATCATCATGGTCACTATTCCCATTGTTGCCCTCGTCTCGATGAATTTCACAATTTCATTGAAGTGCTTCGCAAATACGAGGCCACTCATAGTGGAGCCCCTATTCCTTTACTCATGGATTCGGGTACCCCTAGTTAACCAAAATAGGTGGACTCTGGTCCCACCATTGTGATCCCTCCCCCTAATGTTGAGATGACGGACACCACAGGCCATATCCTTTACCTGTCATCATCCTTGAGTTCCTCACACACAAACCTTTATGAGGTTTTTGCATGTGATTCTATCGAACCTCTTTCGACAAAATCCCAGGTCTTCACATCTGTAGATCCTCTATCTACTAGCTCATCATCTACCATTCCAGATGATGCATATGTGAACCTTCTTTCTCAGGTTGATGCACCAGGTAACATCATTGCATCATGTAGTCAGTCTTCCTCCCATCCACCCATCTTCCAATCTGATGAGGACATCATGGAATCTATGTCTACCCCTAATTACCCTTGCACGTAGGCAAGGGGGCATATTTTTGGAGGATTTTGAAGGCCATTTCCTTCCTAATTCTCCCAGTGCACTCTACCTCAAGAAATATTTCTCATAGCACATCTCGTTGATTCGCATGTCTTTATTTCTTCCATGAAGTTAGGTAGATTGCCTCATCTCATCTGTTGTCTTTTGTACCTTTTAGATGGATCCATCATCTACACCATATATCATTCATGCCGCTGGTGCAAGTCGCTTCTCACAGAATCTAGCCTCGATAGCTTGGGCCATTTTTACCCCCTTGCATATGTTCATCCTTTCAAACGGCGCGTGCATTGGATCTTACACCAATAATCAGGCTTAATATGATGCAGTGATAGGGTTGTTAGTCGATGCCCTCACTCATCCAATCCTTCATCTTCATGATCATTTAGATTCCTTGCTACTTTTCATGCAATTGAATGGTGTGTATCATGTGCATAACCAAGTCCTATTTATAAAATATCTACAAGTTAATTTGTTGGTATGTGAATTTTAAACCATTACTTTCAGTCATGCCCCTACAGCCCAAAACAACTATGTAGATACCATTGCAAATAACATTCTAGATTGGAATTTATCACATGTATACCATAGAAGGAAACCATAAACACATCACACGGTGAACCATCGTCGTCATATAAAAATTCATAATCATATTATGTATCACATAAAACATATAATTATTTGAAGTCTACCACTCTCATTGCATCTAGTAGGCCCATAGCATACTGGGGGAAACATAGGCCCCTACATCTCCCTTGGAGGATCTCATGCCAAATTGGGCCGAGATGCTTCAATCACATTTTTTAGAACTCAACACAAAATGGCACTCCACAAACTCCTCCTGCTAGGGGGCATCATTCCAAACTTTGCATACCAGATCGGTACCCTCCATCATATAGGTTTGTGTGAAGTATCCCATGCTTGGGTGAATGATGTTTTTCCCATGCCCATATTCTTAATTGATTAATATAAGTCTTGGCCTAGATCCCATTGGATCTAGGTATGATCGATTGTCCTCCCATTCCTTGGATAGTTTGTCCTACCGACCTCTTCAGCAAGCCATATGTACATCACATATCATAGACATTTGATATCATATCTTCAAATATTATACTCTGTGTCCACATAGTCCCTGTGTTTGACTTAGTGGGTGAGGATGATTCTAGACCTCCTCTAGTAGTTCATTCTCGTTCTCCTCTTCCCTTAATTCTTCACCTAGAACCATCGTTCCAAGAAGCATTAAGGTCATCTTTAGACAAGTAAGGCCACTTTCCTGAAAGTCACATATCATGATTCCAATGGTTGGTTTGTACGCTACGATCTCCACAAGATTAAGGGATTTTTACTCCTCTCCAAATTCATCACATCTCACTTACCAAATGAATTCAAATTGGAGGGAAAACATCCTTTCATAGAAAAATCCCCAATTTTTTTTCACTCAGTTTGATGAATCGTCAGAACTCTTGGTAATATCTCATTTAATTCTATAATGGGTCTTCCTCCATTTTTTATGATTTAACACTTCACCAAGAAGTCATTTTTCCAAGAAGGGTC
Organism: Pinus taeda; assembly: GCA_000404065.3. NCBI lineage: Eukaryota > Viridiplantae > Streptophyta > Pinopsida > Pinales > Pinaceae > Pinus > Pinus taeda. The sequence continues at coordinate 17,441 of APFE030478773.1, forward strand.
ACTTCGTCGCTTCTCAAAATTGAATTTATTCATAAAGCGACACTTGTACTTTTAGGCCCACCTCTGATTAATACTTTTCATACCACGTCTTGATTTTCATTATGAGTAACCATCATTTACTCATGTTTTGATGGTCCCCACCGGGCCTATTCTGTGTGGCAGCGTCATCGAGTCCCCCTTGTTCAGAGCATCCACGATGAGTCACCCATGCATCCATGGAATCTGTTTCATGTCCCATTCTATCATGTCATAGTATTCCATCCATATTTTTATAATGTTCATACTGTGTTGCCCATTTTGGCCTCCAGAAGTATTGTCCCCATCCCCTCTGGAGTTGAGTCAGTCACTGCCAGGTCAACCATGCACTTTATGCTCTGACAAGGGAACTCATCTATTTCTCTCTTAGTCCCACTTTTTCCATTATCCCTGGTGTCAGTCCATCAGTCACATTACTATTTTTCCTCGTTCCTTAGTTGAGGATCTCCATTGCCTCATCTATTGCAGGCCCTATTTTTTCAACATCAGATCATTTATTCCAGAAGAATGACCTAGAGGGCGGTGTATCTTGGTTCGAGCTTCCATTCTCATTTGGCACCTCGGATCAAGTAGAGGGACTCATTATTTCCCTTTGGCTTGATTGTTTTATGTTCATGATTCATACACTTGATGGTTCAGTGATGTTATAGACATATTTGGGCACTGCAACCCCAATCACATATGTCCATAAACCAAGGGCTTCTAAACCCCTAAAAGTGTTGTTTCATACCCTAAAGGAACAAGGTCAACTAATTACATCATTTCCCAAAAGTTCTCCCTGAAAAACTACTCAAAACTAGTCCAAACAGACCATACAGACTGCTCCATGCAAAGGTGCGATGCATCTCACCTATACACAACAGAGGGTGTCGATGCATACTGAAAATCCCTTCTGTAGGGTGTGATGAGCAAGAGCAGACAAATGGTAGAGGCACTTTTCTAGGTGGAAACCCAGAGAATCTTCTAGAAACTACTCATATGACACTTGCCTCTCTGAATTCGCTCAGGGATGAGTAAGAGATCATGAAATCTCCAAGTGGAACCAAGAACTATCATTGAAATGACACTAATCAAAATCCCAGAAGCTAACTCACCCCCCTGCAAACATTATATATGGATCCCTCATCCTAGAGATCTAGAGGCTGGAATTTTATATTTTGTAAGGAAGTGTTGTTGGTTTCTCTGTGAAACATTGCATTGTTGGGTGATCTAGCCTTTCATGAGGTGAAGAGGGCTTTCATGCTGGGAGGATGGTGCTAGATCAGACAGCTAGGTTGTAATCCTCTCTTCTACTACTTCTATCAGTAAAACTATTTGAGTTTTCCTCCATATACTTGTATATTTCTGAATCTTGTATTTGTGTATGCATTTGTATGGTTAATGTACATCTGATTCTACATTGTTTACGGTTATAGATCTCTATGCTTTGATGGTATTTTGTTGCTTTGACTCTAAAGGTGTTCTTTGAAGTAGGACAAGTGAAATAGGAGTGGTGAAATCCCTATCAAAGGAGAGAGGAAACAAGCAAGGAGCCAAGCGAAAGACTGAGGTTGGTGCTCTCTACTTCTCTCTCGTCTATCTCTCATAAAGGAAAACACAAGTTACTTTGAATTATTTGTTTCTAAGATAGCTACCCGTCTTAGTAGGACTAGCAGATCTGAGTAGACACTAGTTTTCCTAGAAAAAAAATGGCGACTCCACTGGGGACCAAATAGTTTGTTTGTTTGTTATTGTTGTTTGCTTTATAAACTACAGACGGAGCCTGAAGTCAAGCCAACTAGCCTTCAAACTGCTTTTACTATGCAACTGCAAAGTAGATCAACGCTTCTTCACTCAATCTCTGGGTTGGTTTATGAACTGAACATATGACTTGCAAACATCCGAAGTGCCCTGGTTGTAGCTCAATAACCTCATTAGATCAGCCCCTATACTTTGTGTTTACTGCCTATCATAAGCTCAGCCTAAATCCCTGAACTTAGCTGCAAACTATGGGTGAAAACCAAGCTCAGTCTTGTCTTTGGACCATCGCACTGTCTCTCATTGGAAGTCTAGATGCATGGCACCTCTCGTGTGTTGCAGGTGAGATGCATCCCTGTTTCCCTTAAGGATAGGTGCAATGATTGAATGAGACTATTTCTGCTTCTAGATTTTGGTTTTTTCTTCATTGTTTTCAACTCTATTCAGTAGTTTTATTGTCAATGATCAATATATCACTGTTGAAGCCTTCTTCCTTTACATTACAGCCTCCATTGATAAGGAATTGTGAATGTTTTTTTAATGTATTTTTCATCATTTATAGTCCTCATTTGCAAATAGTAGCTTAATCGTGTTGTCGTCTTTTGATTTGAAAGTGTCGCAACTGTCGTTTTCAGTCAAGAAAAAGAGTGTCGTAAAGTCTTCCTCTTTTAGATATTCGATTGTACTTTTTCCATTGTATTTGATTTGAATTATCAATTCTTTGAAGTGTTGAAAATAGTTTTCCATTCATAAGTGAAAGTGGCGTCTTAGTCTTCCTTTCGTTTTTTAAAATAAATTGCTAAAGTGTCACTTTCTAGAAAAGTAGTTCAAATCTATACTTAGTTTTCTTTTTGTCATTCTCACATTAAGGAAACTAAAAAAAGCAAATACATGCATGTGCATTTGTATTTAGACTACATGCGGAAATTGATTTAGGAAAAGTGCATTTAGTGTGTGCTCTCTGCTCTATGTTGAAAGAATCATACTTTTCTTTCCTTAGTAGCTAGGATTTTCATTGCTAAAAGAAAATAAACGATTGTTTATCATCTTAGATTGTATATTTAGGAATTTTACATCTACATCACGCGGTGAACCTTGAAAGGCAAACTTTTTAACAAAGATCAACTGTAAAATAAACCTCAATGAACATAAAAATGCTTTGGAACCTAACGCACAATATCTAGAAATCTAGGCCAGAGATGTATTCCAGTGTCGTAAAGCCTGGTAACTATCATTTTCATCATAGGTTGGGTGATTCCTCCTCTTTGATATGACAAGTGCCAGTATGGAATTGTGCTCCTATGTACCATCGAGTATATATTGGGAGACCATAATAGGCTGATATCCTTTATCCTTAGGAAGCTTTGTCTGTAGCCCTATCGATCACAATGCACTGAACACAACATTTGGGAAGATTGACTGCCGTACGTAAAGTATATTGCATTTTTGCGATTGGTTTGGTAATCCCTCTGTCTAGATTTCCAAAGTAATCACTTTCGTTCCTTTTCAGACTCCTTAAAAGGAAAGGTCCATCTGAGCACTTGTCACTTCACGCTCATTAAAAATCGAAGGCGACTAGAGTCATATTTAACATTTTCTCGACTCTTAAAAATTGAAAAAGCAATTTGTGTCAAAGCGTCATAAAATTCATTTAATTCGGAATAAAATTTTCCCCTTTTAATTTTGATTTGATCAAGTAATCCACAATCATGGAAGAAAGTCAATCAAAACCTCGTTTTTCGTGGAGACTAACATCTCAATCGTCTTTGACTCCGGAAAAGAAACCATTCCAGGCCAAGCGATCTCGTTTAACTGGGTCAAAATCTATTGATTTATTTGAAACTTGTGTTTCAACATCATTAGAGACTCCAATCACTCCAATTATTTCTGGTACCCCTGCCTCTACAGAAGAAATTCCGCAGTTACAAAAGGACATTAGAACTGATCCTAGTGTAACGATAAACACCTCTATTCCTGAACTAGCTCCATCTAGGACTGATTTGAAAGGTGTCACCCCTCCAACATCTATCGTTGTAGAGTCTATACCTTCTTCGACACCAGAAAAATATTTTATGGACCTGACGGTCTACCTCTTCCACCTGGACTAATTGCTATAGAAGAGATTGCAGAGGATTTTCCATCCAGTACCCCATTGCATTTTGGAACTGGGATCCACCTATATCCTTCTACCAAAGAAGTTAGTTCATTTGATCACCCTTCATTGCAAGTTCCTGTAGAATCGCTAGGAAATCTTTTGGATAGACTCGATATGTCTGAACAACCATCGACATCTAGGATTGTGTCATCCGATACAGCAGCAGCAGAACCTCCTGCCACTACTCTGACAATGTTCGCTAGTATACCATCTGTCCCAACTAGCTATCAACCGCTAGATGGAATCCACCCAGGGACTATTTTGACAGCATGGCCTGTTCCTATTTGTTCATCTGGGATCTTATCTGGAGTTTCTTATGTTGAGACTCAGCAAATTGATCCTTCACATCAGTATCAATTTGGGCAGTCCAGTCTCTAAAGATTAATTTATCCTTTGAACACTGAATTGCCACCATATGGGGGGCAGTATGCCTTTTCATTGTTCCCTCCGGGAGAGCAACCATATGAGAGTTCACAACAAAATTCGGGTCAAGCTAGAATTGCATCCAGTGGTTGGGTGCCAATACTGCCTCAACAGCCAAGAGTTGTATATTCAATGCAACCAAATCAACCTGTGTCGAATATTCCCACTACACTTGCTATTGTGATGATGTCGCAAGTACAAGTGCTACCTATTGTATGTCAACCTCAAGTCTCTCAGGTCGTAATACAACAACCTCTTGTCTCCGCGACTCAATCACAACCATCGATTAGTGGTTCCTTAACTAAAGCGACTCAGGCTCAAATGGGTACTATCACTCCTCATCTTGGTCAAACATCCAGTATTGGACAATAGAAAATGGTCTCACAGCCATGGCTAGTACAATATCAACAACCGCAATTCCAGCAAGCTTACCGAGGACCTGAGCAACAAAGCTTTGCAGGTAATGGGCAGCCATATATTCAGAACGGTTACCAAAAATCATATTATAATGGTTATGCCCATCAACCTTATCAAAGTTATCAACATCAAATACATTATGCTGGTACGCAAAGACCCACTTCTCAGGAGATCCCATCTTATCCTGGGTATGCTCCGCCAAACCTAAATCAATAGTTTCCTTTCGTAGCAACTTTAGAATTACCAAATCTGAATCGGTTAACAAATGATCCAATTACTTACGGCCCTTGGTGGCCAGCGATTCCTCATAAGCTTCCATAAAATATTCTTAAATTCAATGAAAATCCAAGTGAAGATATATTGAATCATGTGATGACCTTTCATCTGTGGTGTTCATCCAACACCCTCAACGATGATTTTATTAGGCTTCGCCTTTTTTCAACGAACGCTAACTAGTCCATTAGCAAAATGGTACATTGAATTTCCTAGAGCTTCATTCAATAACTTCAGCGCCCTTGCCACCACTTTTTTAACCCATTTTCAATTACCCATAAGGTATGAAACAGGAACGGATCTCCTTACCAATTTTAAACAGACAACAGCCACTCACATATTTGATCATATTCATGAGTGGCAACAGTGTCATCAAATGGTAAAGACATATGTTCCTGATAAGCTTCTAGCTGAATGGTTTATTAAGTCATTGTTACCTTCTATTATAGAAGATGTGGCCAAGGGAGGAGTCGTCATTGAAGAGAAATTCATTGCTCATGCACAATATCTAGACTTGATCTATACTCAGTCTGGCATGCTCTATGACAAAATTCCTGATGCTCCTAGACCAGAATTTTCCGTTCCTCCTCCTATTAAATCGAACAGGGACTCTCATGATGGCGGCGACATGATTGGCACCTCAAGTACACAATCTGCAAAGGCCCCATCTGGTAAAGCCCTTGTAGTTTCCAGTAAAAATGCAAATGACAAACTTCCTGCCTCGGAGGTTAATGCCGTGTTGACTAACAAAGGCAAAGAACCAAAGCAACCATGGGGCAAGAAGAAAGGGAAAAACAAAAAGAAGAAATAGGAAGATTCGATTCCTGAGAAACCTTCTGGAAACCCTTGTAGGAAAAAGAAACATAGTCAGCCATGTCTCATATGTGATGAGGACCATTGGATGAAATATTTTCCGCATCGAGCTAAGGTAAAGAAATTCTTTAAGAATTTAAACACCTCGGCAGTATTGATTGATCCGTTTCCAAACCCAGAAACCAATCTAGTTGCTAGTGACAATTTTTCCCCACCCCAAGTTCTTATGTTGTCCATTTCAAAACAGCAAATTGATGCTTTGATATCGACAAGGAATAAAGATTATGGGAATCCACAGATGTCGAACAACAAGGTTGTAGATCAATCTAGTAGTTCGACAAAAACTTCGACCAAATTTGTGCCACCCATCATTCCTGAACTAACAATAAAGCCGCCAAAGGGAGTAGTACACAAATCAACATTTAATCCTCATGCTCGAGCAGCACAGAATTATAATATAGTAGAGGATCTGGCCCAATCACCATCCGGTATGTCGACACTTGAAGTACTACAAAATTGCCCCTCCCAAAAACAGGCTCTATTATCAGCAATAGGTGGGATTGACCTAGCAGATTTCAATCTTGTGGCTTTTAATCATAAAGGATACGAACCTCAGTTACCAACTCAACTCGCTTTCCTTGTACAATTCAAAGCCCTCAACAAAATTTTTCATCGAGCAATCATTGATGAGGGGGCATCTACCTGCATTATGTCAATGAGTTGCTGGAAAACTTTAGGATCACCACCCTTTTCAAGATCATCAATGACATTAATATCATTTGATGGATGAACATACACCCCGTACGGGATTTTAACTTGTAAGTTTAACTGGGGGGCAAGATAGTAGAAATTGACGTTGAAGTTATCGATGGAAACCTCGATTACAATATCCTACTGGGAACGCCCTGGATTTATGCTATGGCTATAGCTATGTCAACATACTTTAGAAAGATTGCATTTCCCTTCCAAGGAGGAATTACAATCGTTGACCAACAAACCTTTCTCCCCAACAGTTCACAGGTTACGAGAAGCATTCCAATGATCCATGGAAGCTCTCAATTGCTTCAAAATATCGGAGTAGGCCTCCTAAAAGACCCTACCTTAATGGGTAATTTGCCCTACCACCTCTGACTAATCTGGCGGAAGTGGCCACGGTGGGAACCTGCAATATGGTATCTTCTATCTCTACAAGGATTTAGAAGATTCTCGAACATTTTGTTAGCATGGATAATCGCCAGGTATTGCCTCCAAGCCCAATAGAAATTTTGTAGCAATCAATTTTCTTGGCCTGGGCGGCAAACCCAAATCAAGGCTCATCGAGTGTTTGAATAGATAGGTCTAAGGAATATGGCACCTCTTCAGATCCTTGGTCACATGTACATTCTACAGACGAAGGAAGCATTTAGTCAATGATGATAGGAGAGGCACCATGGGAAGATTACCACCATCGCTCCCATCTTTTGAATTACAACGAAGATTGTTCCAGTAACCTTAATCATCCTTTAGTTTTTTATTTTCTATCAAATACTGTAAATACAGTGGATTCTGAGCGAAATCTATCCAATATTGAAGAAACTATCGCCATAAATATCTCGACCAAACCCAATGTTGTAGATAATATTCATGTCGGCAAATCTTGCTCTTCTTCAGAACTAGAAATATATTGCGCTCTCTTTCGTGAATTCAAAGATGTCTTCGCATGTTCATATGAAGAAATTCCAGGCATTGACTCGAGCATATTTGAACACGAAATCAAGAAGTATCCAGATGTCAAACTGGTACGACAACGGCTTCGGCAGGTACACCTGAAGAAAGCCGCTGCCATCAAGGTAGAAGTTGAAAAACTTTCACATGCTAGTTTCATTTACCCGATTCCTCTAACTGATTGGGTATCGAATATTGTTCCTGTGATGAAAAAGCAAGGAATGATTAGAGTGTGTGTTGATTACAGGGATGTAAATCAAGCTTGTCTAAAGGACAACTACCCTACACCCTTCATCGACTAGATAATTGATGACTGCGCCGGATGCGAAATCTTTTCATTCATGGATGGATTTTCTGGGTATAATCAAGTAAATATCTGCCCATAGGACCAGTCAAAGACTGCATTTATATGTTCGTGGGGCACATTCATGTGCCGCAAACTACCTTTTGGTTTAAAGAATGCAGGGGAAACTTTTCATAGGGCTATGAACTACACCTTCCATGACATCAAGAACAGCGTTCAACCATATCTCGACGATCTACCGACTCATTCGAGAAAGCAGACTGACCATCCACAGCATTTGAGAACCATATTTCTACGTTGTCGACACTACAAGATACAACTCAACCCACACAAGTGTGTGTTTTGTGTCAGCTCTAGTCGTTTACTAGGTTTCATAGTTTCTAAGGATGGGATTCGACTCGACCCATGTAAGGTTCAAGCAATCATCGATATGCCTCCACCTTCAAATTTGCTTCAGATTTAGAAACTCCAAGGGAAAGCAAACTTTCTGAGGAGGTTCATTCCAAATTACACCAAACTTGCTAAAGGTTATATGCATCTTTTGAAAAAAGAAGTTCCCTTTAACTGGGATCAGGTTGTGCAAACTTCCTTTGATGCTCTAAAGGAATCCCTAATAAAAGCATCATTAATGTACGTTCCCGACTATCAAAAAGAATTTAACCTCTATCTAGTTGCAGCAAATACGACCATCCCAATGGTTTTAGTTCAAGAAGACAATGGAATCGAACATCTTGTCTATCATTTAAGTCAAAACTTAAATGATACAGAAAGAAAGTACTCCTATGTTGAAAAGCTGGCTCTTGCAGCTATTCAAGCAGTACAGAGATTTTGACACTATATCCTCTTTCGAAAAACTACCATTTTGTCATATTGCAACCCTATGACTTACATACTGTCGCGTTAGTTACTTGGGAGAAAATATTTGAAATGGATAGCCATTTTGCAAGAGTTTGACCTAGAATTCGTAAAATCCAAATCAAAGAAATCTCTAGTTTTTGCGAAGTTACTATGCGATCTCCCATCGTCATCCAACAATTCAACATCCAAAGCATCAATCGTGGATGAATATTTGTTTCTGATATCGTCGAGCGACCCTTGGTATGGAGATATACCAATCTATCTCTAAACCCAAACATACAGGCCTAATCTCTCTCACTCAGAACAACAACGAACTCGATACCAAGCAAAAGACTACATGATCGTCGGTGATACGCTTTACTGTCGTGGTATTGATCCAGTTCTGTAAAGGTGCCTCATGCATGAGGAGGCCGAAAAATTCCTGAATGATTTCCATTTAGGCGCATGTGGGGGGCATCAATTTGGTTACGCTACAGTGCAAAATATCTTATGAACAAGCTACTTCTGGCCTACTATGTTCAAAGATTGCATAATCACAGTCAGAAGTTGCCATGCTTGTCAAATCTTCGACTGCAAAACCAAAATACCACCCGCACCTCTGCATCCAATAGTTTCTATTGGGCCATTCGCTAAATGGGGCATAGATTTCATGACATCTAACCCCACCTCAGTTGAGGGACATGGGTATATCATAGTCGCAGTTGACTATTTTACAAAATGGGCCGAGGCGATGCCTACATTAAACAACAGCAGTGAAACGAATGCTCTTTTCTTTTTCAATCATGTAGTCTCTAGATTTGATGTTCCACAAGCTATAGCCATAGATAATGGATCAAATTTCCACAATCACATGATGGTTGAGTTGGCTGCCAAATTAGGACTGTCCCACGACAGTTCTACTCTGTATTATCCGCAAGCTAACGGACAAGTTGAGGCCATCAACAAAGTCCTGAAGCGTATGCTGCAAAGGATGATTGGAGTCCACAAATGGAGTTGGCACCTAATCCTGTACTCAACCTTGTGGGCATATACAACATCAGTGAAAAATGCAACCAGATTTACACCTTTTCAGCTAATGTATGGCCTGGAGGCAGTCTTACCGATTCAGTGTGAAATCTCGTCTCTCAAGCACGCAGTCGACCTTCTCCCCGGAACTTCAGAGGAAGAGGCTCGTTTCATGGAATTAATCCAACTGTATGAAAATTGTCGTGATGCCACCTTGGCTAACGAATCTCATAAGAAACAAGTCAATGCGTAATTTGACAAGAATGTCAAACCCCGTGTCTTCTTAGAAGGTGACCTTGTCTTACTTTACGATCAAGAATCTGATAAATTGGGAGCAGGTAAGTTCCAATCATTGTGGATGGGTCCCTACATTTTTAAGTGAGTATTAGCAAAAGGAGCCTATGAGCTAGTAGATTATGATGGGATTCCACTATCGCAACCCCGAAACGGGTTGTACCTTAAGGGTTACTATGCTTTACTAAGTGTAGTAATCTCTTCATATGCTTTTTTTACATTTTTTTTTTCTTCAAGAATGGTTGTTTTGGTTAGGTAATCAACTTTTGCATTTGTTACAATTGTCGAACCTATTGGAATCATTTTTTGGATATGCCGATGGAGCTAGTCATAGTACGCGGAACCTATCTTCTGCAGCTTGGGCCACTTTTGATCCAAGTGGCGAGTTAGTGACTTTTAGAGGGGTATGTATTGGTCGGTCAATGAACAACATCGCTGAGTGCAGCACGTTGATAGAGCTTCTCTCTGATGCCATCGCACATGGCATACGCCAACTTGTTTTCAAGCTAGACTCACAACTCATCATCCTACATCTTACTGGCATCTATTCCATTCGGAATCCAGCTATCTATCATTTGTTCCTAAGGGTCAGGATTTTGGAAAGGTAGTTTGATTCTATTTAATATCAACACATTTCCATAAACTTAAACACATTAACTGATTCATTAGCAAATTATGTGTTAGATAGACATTTGCAGCATTTATAAAAGAAAAATCATTTCAATCAACATTTGCATCAAGATCATATAACTTAACCAAACTAAAGCTCTGAAAATCAAAAATATATATAACTGTTTATAGTTTTTACAAAATGTTCTGTGTCCAGGACAAAATCGGTCATATGACCCAAAAACTCAAAAATGCGGGAATGCACCCTAGACTAATGGTGCTGGTGATAACAAGTCACCACCTGTGTGATCATACGTAAGAGCCTAGTCCATCGACTCAGCATGCCAGTGGTATGGCGCTGTAATCTCAGAGGTAAACCGTTGGTTCTCACATCCTGAATACCAAGGGTGAGACCCTCGATCTAATCCTGCAATACTGCAAGGGTCTCTGCTACATCCAGATCGTGAAGGATAGCCCTCCCTACAGTATCTCCTGCTAGAATGATAGCTGCTACCCTCGGGCGCATTGTTGGTCGCACTGGTCCAATATCTACACAAATATATGGGTTTGATTAGTCTTGATAACATCTAAAAAACATAAGAACATTATAAAAGCAATAAACAAAGATATGGTCAGATCGTTTTACCTATAACACCCCACTGCTCACCAGCCGACAACACCAAATCTGAGTCTCCTCGGAAATCCATCCCAACATACGGATACTCGGCAAAGACCATCTGTTGATGGTTGAACCACTCGAAGAAGGCATCAGAGAATGAAATTTGTGACTGACCAACATGTCTGGACATAATATCAACCCATCTCTGCATCCGTGGTTCTGTCGAAGCTAGCAGTCCGAGTGAAATGTACTATGGCTACATCAGTGGGATCCTGTACAAGGTGAAAGCAGTTAGAATAGAACCATAAACAAAGTTCTTGGATCTTCCGTTCTTCACCTTGGTAAGTTGTTCTTTTATAACCAGAAGTACTGAATCACACCAGTTGAATACCTTTGGTTCAAGGAATTCCAAGGCATACTGCACATAGGACCTATTGGCTAAGTGAAGAGTCGTGCTACCAACCATTCTAGCAAAGGTGAATAAGATAGTCCTCAAGGATTGGTCAGTGACATCTCAAATACTGATCTTGTTGTCCCTACTCAGCTGAGATCCATATCTACAGAATCGGCGAATGTAATCCCTCATGGATTCGCCCCCATGGGCGGAACCTGATAGTGAGAGAGGGGAACCATGCCTCGACAACTCGGTCAATAAATAGATATCCTCAACTATTAAAGGGATGGATTTACCTCTAATATGTAACATTTGGTTGGTAGGATCCCATGCATCGAGAAGATATTGCAACAAATTGATTTGTTGCCTCATGCTGGATATGCAGAAGAATTTGAGCAAGCCACAGTTTTGCAATGCAGTAACCGTACCTAGATCATGTAAGGCAATCATATCCTCTTCTTCATGCTCACGTTCATGCCATGTAACGACCATCTTGATCCAATGAATCTCTGAAAAACAAACAAGGGAAGAATTAGGATCATGATTTGGGCAAAAACAGGAAACATTTCCATGAAAAATAGTGCATAAACTTTCCTCCTTGCGCCCATCGCACCCTGGCTGTGTACAAGGTGGGATGCATACTGACTGGCCAATGGCTAGCTCAGTATGCATCGCACCTTTCGATGTATACTAGGTGCGATTGGGGAGAGAACGAATTGTTCAAACCCCTAAGGTATAGAAAAATAGGAAAAGATGCTCAGAATCAGAAAAGGAAAGAATGCAACTGAAGAGCTCAGGGTTAGCTCCTACCTAGTCTAGATGGTGCCGAAAATAGTCCACCAAATCTCTCGGAATCAGCTGATGAAAATTGAGGGGGAAAACACCTCTAGAGCTCCAACAATCCCAAATTTGAATGAAATGGTAAAAATGAGAGGTGAAAGTACCTTTATGTTACTGTTCATGTAATTCAAGTAAGATGTTGATTTTTAACTTATTTTTCATGAATGTATTTACATTTCTAATAAATTTTATGGAGCAATTGAACAGGTAGTACGACCGTCAAAAGAACATAGTGTTAATGGTGAATTGAACATCTCTGACTATTATCACGAGCAATGTTTCCGCAAGGTTCAATCTCATTAAAAAATAAACCTGCCAATGAGCATATGTTCCCCCAGAGTTCAAGCTCATTAAAAAATGAACCCACCTTCAGTAAATAACCTTTGTGATCGCATTCCTATCAGCTTTTGAGTGTTGGTCGTGTTTTTACCATCACCTCCACTTTTTAGCTGATCATATGCATCCACTTGATTGTTTACCCTTTTGAGGAACCACTGTGACGAGTGATTCTACTATCCACCCTCATTTCGCTGCCGTGTTTGAGAAGTTCCAAACTTACCTAGAACCAGTTTCTACCCGAATACATCACTCGTTCCTCAAAAATGAGTCTCTTTTAAGCTCTTTTTAGATTCGTAAAATATTAAAATATTTCCGAGCAATTGGCCTCTCCAGCTCGTTAAAGTGATTGGAAGTGCCATCCCTCCTCTATATTTTAATCTTTTTGGACCTAAGGGATCATTACACAAAAAGATCGAGCGCTTGTCTTTTTCGGCTCACTAAAGTGATTGGAAAAGTCATCCCTTTCGTATTATTTTATACTTTTTCCGACTTAAGGGATTATACTACGAAAAAGGACTACCAGAGTTTCCTTTCCATCTCTTTTCAGACTCTCTAAAACTAAAAAGGACCGAGTTATCTTTGTCATTAAGCTCGTTAAAACAATAGCGACAAACTTGTCCATACAGACAAGAGCGAGTTTCACTGTCTCTAGGCTCGCTAATACATAACAACAGGTTTGCCTAAAGGGAAAATTATAGAACAAGCATATGTTATCCTCCTCAAGCTTAACAAAAATAAAGAGGTACTGGTCAGCAATGACTGGTGAAAAAGGGAAGAAAACTTGAAGAACTTCATTGGTAGTAGGTCACTCTTAAACATGACACTTTTACTCCACCACCGTGATTGAGTCAGGATGGGTTATTCCGTTCACCGGTCATATCACCATTGGTCCTCCGTACCATCCATTTTTGGGGTTAATGCTACCAATCCATTTCAGTGTCGCTCATATGTTCAAGAGAAGTCACTTAGAGAATTCACCAACCCAGCTAACGCCTCATCCACTAAAATACCTTCATGCTCCATTCTTTCATGACCGCCACCCTAAACCTTGTATCATCAGATCATTTTCAACTCCGCAAAATCATTTTCTCCGTTCCGTGTCATAGATGTGGGACTCATTAAGGTGCTCCTACGATGGGTCACTTCTTGTCGACATCAGCTCATTATCCAAGAAGTTGACTTAGGAACAACCCTTTCAGTACTTTGAAGCTTGCATGCCTCAATGGCAAGTTTCTCACTTCTGGCGACAGGTTTACATCAATGCCCTTCGACCGAAATATTTTGCATGGTGTTTGACATCGGCTCATGTATTCATACCACGTGAATTGTACTACAATACCTTGAGGGTCATTATCATTATCGGTGATTCCTCTCGTGCTTGTTAACAACTTATATCATTGGCTGGTAATTAGGCGATGTCTTTCCATGTTCAACACCAAAACATCTTTTCACATGGATCGACTTGTACCATGGGCAAAGATTGAATGAGTTTGAAGACCCCAGATCTAGTTTCATCCATCCAGGCTGCGATATATTCAGGAAAAATAAAGACATCAAATGTACTCCATAGCTTCACAGATAATCATCCAAGCTAAGGGATGATGTCTCTACCAGAATCATCAGTCTGCCACATAGACAGTTGTCTGTCCTATGTACATGAAAATGAATTTATAAAGTTGAGCATGGGAATGCCCGCCTTAGCTAGATCATGAAAATATTATGATGATAATGTATTGTATTGTATCTTATTACAGGTCACCTTCCAGTTCGAAAAACCTCGGATCCTCATGATAAAGCATTTCACCCGACATCAGAAGATTTACGACCTCATGCTTTAGGGTGCAGCTGTTATAGAAATATTTTGGCACTACAACCCCAATCACATATGTCCATAAACCAAGGGCTTCTAAACCCCTAAAAGTGTTGTTTCATACCCTAAAGGATCAAGGTGAACTAATTACATCATTTCCCAAAAGTTGTCCCTGAAAAATTGCTCAGAACTAGTCAAAACTGGACCATACAGACTACTCCATGCTAAGGGTGTTGTGCATCTCACCTATTACACATAGAGGGCAAGATGCATACTAAAAATAATTTTTGTAGGGTGTGATGAGCGAGAGCAAACAAATGGCAGAGGCGGTTTGCTAGGTGGAAACCCAGAGAATCTTCTAGAAACTGCTCATATTACACTTGCCTCTCTGAATTCGCCCAGGGATGAGTAAGAGATCATGGAATCTCCACGTGGAACCAAGAACTATCAGTGAAATGACACTAATAAAAATCCCAGAAGCTGACTCACCCCCCTGCAAACATCTATATATGGATCCCTCATCCTAGCGATCTGAAGGCTGGAATTTTGTATTTTGTAAGGAAGTGTTGTTAGTTTATCTGTGAAACATTGCATTGTTGGGTGATATTGCTTTTCATGAGGTGAAGAGGGCTTTCATGCTAGGAGGATGGTGTTGGATCAGACACATGGGCTATAATCCTCTCGTCTACTACTTCTATCAATAAAGCTATTTGAGTTTTCCTCCATATACTTGTATATTTCTGAATCTTGTATTTGTGTATGCATTTGTATGGTTAATGTACATCTAATTCTACATTGTTTACGGTTATAGATCTCTACACTTTGATGGTATTTTGTTGCTTTGACTCTACAGGTTTTCTTTGCAGTGGGACAAGTGAGAAAGGAGTGGCGAAAGCTCTATCAAAGGAGAGAGGAAACAAGCAAGGAGCCAAGCAAAAGACTGAGGTTGGTGCTCTCTGCTTCTCTCTCATCTATCTCTCATAAAGGAAAACACAAGTTACTTTGAATTGTTTGTTTCTAAGATAGCTACCCATCTTAGTGGGACTAGCAGATCTGAGTAGACACTAGTTTTCCCATAAACAAGTGATGCAGCAGATTGTACCAGTGATTCTCAGGTGTGTGTGAGATGTTTCATACCTCATGAGTGGGTGACCCTTCAAGTAGCCCCCCACATGCCTCGATGCATTTATACTATGCTACAACCTCAGATGCATTTTTGCAGATTTGATGGGTTTGTTTCCCACCGATTGCAATATTCATAGCATGCACGTCTCCTTCAAATGATTCATTCATTTTTGCAGAGCCCTTCCCTATTCAGCAGGGCTTCTCTGTGTAGAAATTTTGAATAATTTAACACATATTCAATGGAGATTTTCCTGATCATGTACTATTGCGGAAAAAATACACAATACATAAGCTCCTCTACGTTGATCATCAATATAGCAACATCAATAACAATAAAACATCAAGAG
>APFE030478773.1:35323-86696 GCA_000404065.3 Pinus taeda
GCTGCCTGCTTAACTTTGTAGATCCATCTCGAACCCACCACTGATTTTCCTTCCGGTCTAGGAACAATCTCCCATGCACTGTTTCTGACAATAGAATCATACTCTTGCACCATGGCGTCTACCCATGCGGGATCCTCCACAGCTTCCTCGAAAGAGGATGGCTCAGTCACAACACACTTGCTCATAAGATCCATGTATCCAGTCTACTGATTAGGTGACTGTCTCTGCCTGCGTTGGGCTGTAGGTGGTCCTACAACTTTCTCTGCATCTTGAGCCAGTCGATCAGCTTCTGTCAAGCACTTTCGCCCTTTGATGGTTGGCACTGATTGAGTGGTCTCTTCCACTCCATGAACCTCGTCTTGTGGCTCATCCTTGGGAACTAATAGTTGCTCATCCGCATGCAAGTGTAGCTCCCTCTCAAGCGAACACTTCATGGCTTTATCCTCCTGAAATTTTATATCCCGTCGCACAACAGTTTTACCACTGTCTGGAAAATACACACAATAGTTGTGGGGCGTATCAGTGTACCCCAAAAATATCCCAAACTATGCAGTCGGCTCCAACTTCTTTCTGGCATCCTTCGTTACATGCATGTAAACGTTAGCACCAAAAATCCTCAAATGAGAAAGATCAGGCTTCTTACCAAAATAAGTCTCCTCAGGTGTACTCATGCCAAGTATCCTATGAGGACAACGGTTCTGCACATAAACTGCTGTATTGCATGCTTCCGCCCACAAGTGAAGGGGTAGGTCCTGATCATGCAACATTGCCCGTGCAGCACCCACAATCGTTCTGTTCTTCCGCTCAGCTACCCCGTTCTGCTGTGGGTTATGGGGAGCTATGAGCTCTCTACGAATCCCTTCTGCCTTGCAGAAATCCTTGAACTCGTCCGAGATGTATTCACCACCATTATCGCTCCTAAGAGCCTCCACCTTCTTCCCTGACTCCTTATCGACCAGTGCTTTGAATTCACAGAACTTTGAATATGTCTCGCTCTTCTTCTGCATGAAGAAGATCCAACACTTACGAGAGAAATCATCAACAAAAATCACATAATACCTGTGTTTTGCTGTCGAAGCAACTGAGAAATGTCCACACACGTCTGTGTGAATTCTCTCAAGGATCGTCGTGGCGCGACTATCCTTCTCGTGAAAGGTGGCTTTCACAAACTTCCCCAAAGTACACCCATTGCACTGATCTGACTGCGCAAGTGTGCCTTAGGAAGCCCTGTAGTGATCTGCTGCAGTATCTTCAAGGCTCCATGGTGAAGGTGACCCAATCTCCTGTGCCACAACTCGCCATCATCCCGGCTCACCAATCCTTGTGCCTTGCCTGCCATTACTGCGCATCCATCTACATGCAACTGATAAAGGTTCCTCACTCGAACCCCTATCTTCCGGGTCTCACCAGTTGTCTTGCTACGCAGGAAGGCGTTTCCCTCGCTGAAAACAACATCATACCCCTTGTCTTCTAACATCGCCACTGAGATGAGATTCTTCTTCAATCCTGGAACATGCATGACTTCCTTCAATACAAAGGGTTTACCAGACTCCCTCTCAAAGGAAATGGTACCGATACCGGCCGCACTGTATCTACCATCATCGCCCATCTCGATGTGCACTCCAAGATCTTTGTCCTCCAGATCAGAGAACAAATCTCTATCTCCCGTCATGTGAAAAGACGCACCACTGTCCAAGAACCACACTGATCCCATCACACTTGAAACCAAGCATGCGATAAATGAAAAATCAAGCTCAAACTGAGAAGCTAAGGCCTCTCCCCCTGCAGATCCAGCAGCTTGCTTGTTCTTCTTCTTCTGCGGACAATTTGTGGCATAGTGTCCGCGCTGGTGACAGTGAAAACACTTCACCTTGGACATATCCTGCTTCTTGCCTTTCGCACCAGACTGAGAAGCTTTCTTGCTCTTCCCTTTCTTTGCTTTGGCAGCCAAGGCACAATTCTCTTCATCAGCTCCCTTTGACGAAGATCCGTCCCTGGTACTCCGCCTGATCTCCTCCTGCACAAGATCTGACCATAGTCTTTCCCATCCTGGCAACTTCTCCCGACCATTGACAGAGTCCTGATAGGAATGCCAACTCTTCGGAAGACCAAGGAGAGCCAAGCTCACCAAGTCCTCATCATCAACAGTAACCCCCACACTTCCCAGCTCATCTCGACACTGAGTGAACTTCGTGAGATACTTGGGAATACTGTCACCCTTCTCGCATTTGATGTTTCTGAGTTTATCTTTGAGCGCCAGCTTCCTCTGATCGCTCTTGCTTTGGAATAATTCTGTTAATGATTTCCACATCAAATATGGAGTAGCCTTTCCATGGAGGCTGGACACAATGTGATCCTTCACGCCCTCCAACAGAATCCTTCGACATTTTGCGATCTTCTTTTGCCAAGCATCAGCTTGAGTAGCATCAGTAGGCTTTGGGATATCCGTATCTATGAACTCCTTCAGCCCGTTATCATCCAATACTGCCTCCATCCTTTCCTTCCATGCAATATAGTTTGAGCTGCCCTCAAGAGCATACTCCAATCGCAATCCGTTGAAAGACATTGCTGCGTTGTCACCAAGAAAACACTGCTGCAAATTCGAATTCCACCAGCAACCAACTCAACCGCCTCGGATCTAAGATTCGTGAGAACACAATATTTCTCGTACAGAGATTGACTGTATGGGCTTTGACCGGATATTTCACCTTCCAAAGGAAGGATGAATCCAGAGGCTACCTGGCCCGATTACAGGCTCTGCCTAGAGAAATAGAATGTAAACACTTCCTGAATAGTAGATCTGATGATCAACAGCTCTGATACCATGTAGAAATTTTGAATAATTTAACACATATTCAATGGAGATTATCCTGATCATGTACTATTGCGGAAAACATACACAATACATAAGCTCCTCTACGTTGATCATCAATATAGCAGCATCAATAACAATAAAACATCAAGAGCATTCACACATTAACACAGTATGTATCCCGGGGAAAGCATCTCGCTAAAAACCCCAACTATCTGTATATTAATGATTGAGTCATGTAACATTACACAGCATAATACTTCTCACAAGTATCTCCACCTCTGTTACACACAATACAGCTCAGATCTGAATCAATCACTGGCTCAAATCTCCTTCGCTGCTTGCCTGCCTCCGCTGCTCAATACCTGCTCAAGAACTGATGATAATTCCAAGGCAACCACGTATTTACTTGGTAAAATCACGTGAGCACAAGCTACAATATGGGAAAATACGTGGGAAAACTCATTGGCATACTCAATCCCTTGATTGTGCAAGATCTGATGCACAACTATAGTCACAACTGATAGCAATCTGATTCTCTAACACCTGTCCCTGCTGAACTGAACATGCACTGACATGCAACTGAGTTAACTGATGTATTCATTAGTTGTATTATGAGTTAATAACTTGTGAATTAATTAATAACTAATTCACCCAACTCATCTCTAGTCTATTTGCCAGTTAGACTAAATACAACCAGTTTAACAAAGCTAAACTGAAACAACTCCATCAACTGCACCTCCAGTCCACTAAACTCAACTCACTTGAGTTCTAACTGAAGTCCTGCATGCAAATATTAGTCATCCCATAGGTAACCACGTATTTCCTTCTGGGATCTACATGTACCACATCCGTAGCTCATCCTGAAGTGCTCCAAGAGAATAAGACAAAGTTTATAGTCTAAATATTATTATGACCTAATAATATTTGATTGTTCTATATTTAGACTGAGCAGTCACTCCGCTGTGGTCTAAAAATAGAAGTCCATCTATTTTTTCCAACTTGATCAATCATCCATAAACAAAAACCTGCAATCCATAGACATGATCCATATGTCTAAAAATAGACATAGTCTAAAAATAGACTTGCGCCAAAAATAGCCTGCGGGCCCACTTAGTGAAGGCGACTCTTTTCACTAAGCTCCATCATCTTGTTGCATCTTCAACAAGCATTTCTTGTTGCACACTTTTCAACACTCTGGTTGTTCTACCCTCTCTCCCGTCCATTTTTGATGGAAAGATCATTATATCTCATGTACTCAAATATTATTGTATTTAGTCCTGGATCATGTTTTTCCCGGTGCATTATGTATATGGGATACATTGTATTCTTTTCTGGCTCTATTATGCCAGCATGTCATGTACCATTCAAAATGTACTTCATTTCTTAGTTTTATGTTTCTGGGCACACCATTATTTTTGTACTAAGTTATCTCAACAGATATGGCTATGCCTCCCTCACCTCATTAAGGTCCAATACCACAACAAAAAAGGAGACTTGCATTGTTCTCGCCCCCTCTCTCTTTATCCTCTTTCACTTCAGCTTTATTGCTCTCTCTCTCTCTCTCTCTCTCTCTCTCTCTCTCTCTCTCTCTCTCTGAGTCCCCTGTGTTGTCTAGTGATTGTATCTTTACAACGTACTTCGGTCATACATTTTTTCCCAACACTCGTACGTTGGGGGGCAATCTATTATCACTAAAAAATTGATCATCTAGCCTAACTTACTAGATGGATGGAGGTACACCATGTAAAGCCAATTTTACCATAATAAAGTTGCTTTCACTGTGAGAAATTACTTAATAAACCACATTTGTTAAGTAATTTGTTGTTAAACCCATGAAGAATAATGAAATAAATCACTATTTATTTGATTTTCTTCTTGTAATAATTAATTAAACTATTGTTCAATTATTATTCCTTGCCATATTTGACCTAATTAAGAAAAATAAACAGATAAATAATTAATTATCTTATTTTTCTCTGAGAATATTTAATTAATCACTAACTAATTATTATTCTTTGTCAAATTTGACTATATCCCTTAGGAATAATTTAATAAATCCTTATGTGCTTATTATTCCTTAACTAATTCCTTGAGATGATAAATAAATCATTTATTTATTTATTACTTCTAAATAAAATTTTAAATACATTTTCCCTCATAACCAAATATAATAAAATATTCCAAGTGGTTATTCCAAGAATGGGGTTAATAATATTTTTTTATTGCTCGTTATCTAAGGATAACCCAATATTTTGTTATAAATAGAAGGGTTTTCCATTCATTATTCACTTTTGAATATTTTCATTGTTGGACTCATTGTTGTAACTTTGATTATTTTCATTGTCACACGCCATACTTTTGTTGGGTTTATGCATTATATAGGAGAGAGGCTCTACACAAGCTGAAGACATTTGAGGATAGCCAAGAACCCATCCCATAGAGGGGGGCTGGTAACACATATTTGTTCCCTTCACAAGTGTTATAATAAAACTATTCTTTGTATATTTGTTTTCCATTGGATGATCGGAGTTATTACTATTTCTTTTTTATGTTCAACTATGATTGTGGCATAGATCAGAATTTTGGCAGGTTTTGTTTCTATCAGTTGTTGCATATCTACAATGTTTAGCGACCATTTATATTGTTGATATTTTTTTTCATCCACAATCTTAAGTTGGTTCTTTTCGTACATCTTTGAGAAGAAAACACTACAACAAAATTGGCGACTCCACTGGGGACTTTCTTATTGATGCCAATCACAAAATTGGCGACTCCACTGGTTTTATACTTTAAATCCAGAAACCTAGGTAACCTTCAGTTTTCATATTAGGGTTTCTTCTTCTTTTTTCAAGTCTCTTAATGTTTCCTAGCTTTTTAACGCTAGATCTATTAAATCTATGACTTCACAATCTTTTTGGTCTTTTCCGTAGGTCACGGGAACTAACCGCAACAAAGGCGAGAGCTTTTTCAGAGATTTGCTGACCAGGATCCACGGAGCATAAATCACACTTTTTAACCCAAAAAGTGTGATTTGGAGGCTAGAGCGCACTTATCAGCCCAAAAAATGCAATCCCACCTGAAAAATAGGTCAGTACCTACAATTTTTGGGTTTTCGGTTTTTCTCATATCTGTCATTGGGTTTTGCAGAGAGTTGTCTATTAGGTTGTTTGACCTTTGTCTCCTCCCACTTTGGCCTTGATCTACTCCGATTTACTCATCAAAGTGGAATTTAAGCCCCCTAGGGCTTCTAGTATGCTTCCACCTTTATAGGAGAAGTTTAGCTGAGTGAGTAGTCTGAGTTTCTACAGTACTTTTAGCCATATTTGCTAGATATGTACCCTTCTATTTCAGATCTATAAAATGTATCTATGACCTAATAGATGATAATGCAACTAATAATATAAGGGAACAATGCTTCTTAGTGATTCTCAGGTAAGTATGAGACCCCTATGCTTAAATCTATTGTTTATACCTGTAGATTACATTGATGCCAAGTGTTTGACAGAATGTCAGTCCCCATTGGGGATTGTTATTCCTAGTCATAGATTTAGTTTTCGGTTTATTAGTATTTTCGTCATGTGTTTAATGGATTTTGGAAGTTGTAGCAAGTTCTGGGTAGTGGCCGGAATTCTGGGCTTGAAAAGTGCCTTAAATCCTGCAGAATCTGGCACAGTTCTGCTGGAAATAGTCCCTGGATGTAAGCATACAAGCTTGTGGGAGCGTCCAAAGCTCTCTGGGCACTGGCATGCACATATCATTGGAGCATCCAGAGGTTTAATGGCTTGAAAAATTAGTGGGGCCCAGGGGCATAATACCTAAGTGGTTGGGATGGCTTCTAGAAGTGTTTTTGTTGATGTGGAAGGTATGTTTCAGGTGTTTCCATCAATTCCACTTCCTTAAGGTCACCTAGGGGGTTGAATCATATCAGAGTAGCCTCTTGTCACATGTTTGCCCCATTTGGCTATTGTTATAGCATCATTTACCACCCTTGGTAGATTTGATGGTCTATGTTATGGCCCAGGGCAACCCTTCCCTTCCAGACTTGGTCCAAATTCTAAAAAACAATGTTTTAAATCCCATATATTGTTTTTCCCTGTATAAATCGCATGTACACGTGGGTTATTCTATACCCAACCCACGTATATGTGTTAAAACATTAAAAAATATATAACCTCCTTAAATTCGGGGGGAGTTTACGAGTTTTACATGTTACCCACCTACTGTAGCTCGTGGACCAACTATTTCCCAACTGAAAAAACCTAAATTGGAGAACTATAAATAGACCTTCATGGGAAGGCCTAAAGGAGGAGAAAATATTAGATATGGATACTATAGTCAATTACATCCCTGATCAAGTCTGAAGAAATCCATGTGCCTTCTGCACTCCCAAGTCATAGGAAACCTCTGTTTCCTTCTCGAGATGTCCTTCATCCTTTTCTGTCATCCTTGTGTATACCAATGGAGGAGGATTGTTAAGGCCTGGGTAGGACAGATCCAAAGGACATTTTCGCTTGGAGCTAGTGGGCGAATCAAGTTGTAGTTCTTTCGTACTTTTTAGTTTACATCAATAAAGAGGTGGTGTTTTGTTCTTGATATTTAAGGTCTTAATGCATTAATCTATGTTATGATTTGCTTATGAATCTTATGTTATGCTTATTTTCTTACATTCTTATATGACTTAACACCTATATCATGAACATGCTTTCTATTATTATTGTTGTATTTGCTTTTCTTGAATGAGTTGCAGGTTCTAAAGCATTGGAAGAAGCAGAGGGTTTGGACCCTACGGGAACAACCTCAAATGTAGGACCTCCGAGTAATACCTCTTCTTCCTACTTTAGTAGTTTAAGTATTAGGACTACCTATTTGCATGCCTCTTTATGTTGTAATCCATCTGCTCTGTTTAGGTTCTCAACCCAAGACCCTAGGGTGAATTTACCCGTAACAGAATTGGCGACTCCACTGGGGAAAACAATCTTATTTTTCTTGATTGGGTTGTTTCTTCTTGATCAGGGCATGTTTGACTGGTTCCTTGCTTTTACAGTGTTTGTAACCTTTTTTGCTTCTTGGGCATCAAGTCTAATATTTTGGATCAGGCCCTATTTTTTGTTTTTCTTGATTAAGATTTATATATGCTTTTATCAGAGGACACAGTAGCGTATACACATTAGTTTCTCCAAATAGACTCACGTATACACGATTTTCCTATGTTTTAGTCATTTATACACACTTTTGTGGCTTTACGCAGTTGCATATACCTTATTTTAAATTAATTTTTCAAAATCTTTGGCCCATTTAAGTTTGTTGCCTGGTCATTTTTGCTATTTTGTGGTCATTCACTGTCTGTAAAGCACTGCTTTCTTGCAAGCCTTCAATATACAATATTCCTCTTGTTGAAAAACCTATTTAACCTAGGGTTTTCTTTTTTATTAAGGTTTTAGTTTCAGCTTTGGGTTCAAGGATTCTTGTGGAAGTGCTTGGCTATTTTCACCTCGCAGAATAGGAAACTAATTGCAGTTTTGTTTATAACCTAATTTTCAGATTGCTTTACTTTTCTTTCCTCTTCGGTTGACCTATTTGTTTTTCATGGTTTTTGAGTGCCTCTTCAGCAATCTTGAAAGTCTTTCTTGACATTATTTTGGTTTGTTGAAGTTCTTTGTACTGGTGTTCAAATCAATTTATGAAAGTATGTGGTCCTCTATCGTTTCAAGTATCATTACATTGGTGATGTGCATAACTTGTGGATTTTGGGACTCTTTATGCTTGTTTTTGGTCTTTGAAGTTAGTAGTCTATTGTGGTCTCAAAAAATTATTTGGGTTCTTTTAAAAAGCAAAAGACAAAAACATAGTTCTTGCATTTCTTCTTCTTTCGGTTTTGTTTCTGGTTTCTTCATTGTTTTTGAGCAATTGTAAACTTTTTTCGGTTAGTTTTGCTTGGTTTCAAGGGAATATTTTCATTGAATGCATGCCCTATTTGTAGTCAAGTTGGCCTATTGATCTTGTAAAGAAACACATTTTCTTATTATATGAGCATTCATAAGATCTTGCATCATCGTTATAGTTTGCATTAGGTTAGTTTGCACTGTAAGCATTTTTAGTCTTTTTATTATGTTTTAAGGTTGTGGAGTGTTATTTCTGAAAGAAAAACAAAAAAACAAAAGCAAAAAACAAGAAAAACAAAACACAAAAACAAAAAAACAAAAAAACAAAAAACAAAAAACAAAAAAAAAAACAAAAAACAAAAAAACAAAAACAAAAAAACAAAAACAAAATAAACAAAAAACAAAAAACAAAAACAAAAAAAAAAAACAAAAAAAAACAAAAACCAAAAAAAACAAAAAAACAAAAAAAATCTCATATAATTTTTTTGTAGAACCAAGTAGAAATCCCTTTTCATCGAAGAAAATAGTTGCATTTTGCATATAGCTAAATTTCTATTGATATATTTTGCATCCAAATCCCATAAGTTTCACTCTCATTATACATGTAACTTAAATAATAGCCCTCTAAAATCAAGTGCTTAAATAAAAAGAACTAGAACTTTTTTAATTTGTCATTAATTACACCAACAAGTCTATCTCTTTAGGGCCTTGGAATAGGTGAGTGAGGAGTTAACACTCTAAGGCCACTCAAACTATCAAACTTAGATGTTGAATAATGAGTGAAATCCAGTGTCGTTAGAAAGATGGAAAGCTTCGTGACTGGAAGTCAAGAATGAGGGAGAGTGAAGGCAAGGAAGGGATATGTGCCCTCTCCTACTTGTTGGATCCCGCTCGGAGACTATTTGGCCCAGATTTTGATATGAACTGGTGCCCATAGCTACTATTCCTAGGGATCGCACAGGTGGCTACAGAGGGGAATCCTGTGACACCTGAGGAAGACATTGCATCACATTCATTAGTACTTCTCGAGGGTACCCTTGCAAATCTTTGGTGCTTGCACCAGTAAAGGATTTTGTCTAGAGGTCAGTGTAACTATTTTTGTTACCTTCATTGGTAGGCCTGAGCCATCATTATCCTAGACTATTTTTGGAAGGTCCTTGATTTCACTTTCTTGTATTTTGGTGTCTGGTCCTCATCACCCGAAGCGGAAATACCTAGAAGTAGCTTGATTGAATGTATCTTTTAGGGAATTTATTAGAGATTATAATTTGATCCTAGTTGGCCTAGCTTAATAAATTTTTTGAGTCTTTAATCAATTCTCTTAAAATTAATTAAAAGTGGTTGATCGACCAGTTCATCGGTCTAGGAGGGTTCGTAGGCTTTCACCTGCGAGTGTTGACCCTTCTTGTAGAAGGTGTAGGAGCAATTCTATCCATGATTTCCAATCAGTGGTAGCAGGCGTAATGGAGATTGATCCTCTAGTTCAAGCTATTGATTCACAGAATAGACCTGGTATAAGTAGAGATTTGTAGAGGAACACTCTAGTCCTTTTTAGAGTCCTCTTCCAGTCAGAAGACATTATAGAGGTTGAAGAACTCCCTGAGTCTCCTCTTCCTCCCGATTATCTAGACATTTTATTATACATCGGGACTCCAACCCATATGCCTTCGATCCCTAGTCTATTTTGATCTTTTCCTTCGATGGCCATTACTAGGAGCATGGTTTTAACTATAAGTGCTACTAGTGTACAAAATCCTTTATTAGTACAAGGAGGAGGTACGATTTCCATACCTTCAGTCACTCCTAGCACTATAATTTTTTGCTCTACCTCCATTCCATCTTCGAGTGGGGGCACCCAATCTTTTGCCTCCGGCACTGGTTCTTTCCCCTTTGGAATGACTACCAACGCAATTCCTTTGGTTCCATTAAGTTTTCCATCAGATCCTTCCACGTCTATGACTTCCATGTCAAGTGGGTCAGCTTCTTTTTAGAGTTTCCCTTTTGGGAGTGGTCATATACCACATTCTAACCCAACTTTAGGATCAATACCTTTTCCCTCCACGGGTCAAAGTTATAATCCTTTCCAAGGATGAACTAACTCAACTGTTAGCAGACTTGGAGTCGAGAATCAGTTCTCTTTCGACCAACAGGGGAATATGGCGTATTCCTCTGTGAGTTCATTCTAGAGTTTTTCTCCCCATGCTAATGCATGGAACTCTTACCAAGGGCTTTCTTCTCCATTCAACACCTCTCTAGGGGGCAATTTCACTAGATATGGAAATTTTTCGGCAATAGTTAGACAAACTCTGATTTTTTCTGGGCCACAAGGTTCTCCTTATGGTTCAAGTTTCTCTATGAATTACTTCAAGAAACATGGTGCCTTCACAAATCCAGAGTATTCTTTTCAGAATATTAGAAATTCTGCCCAGAACGGGTGGAATCCTCAGGGTTCTCCACGCTTACCTTTCCTGGCAACTTTAAACTTTCCAAATCTATCTAAATTGACTAATGATCTAATCTTATATAACTCGACCTAGCCTTCGGTTCCAACCAAAATTCCCTCGAATATACCCAAATTCGAAGGGAAGACTGGTGATGATCTGGGAAACCATATAACCACTTTCCACTTATGGTGTTCGTCGAACTCCTCGATATATGATTCAATTAGGTTGATATTATTCCAACGTACCCTAACTGGGAATGTGGATAAATTCTACATTGAACCCTCAGGGGGCACCTTCACTTCATTTGGTGATTTTCTACCATATTTTTAAACCATTTTTAGTTGCCCATTTGTTATGATGTTAGAACTGAGGTATTAGATAATTTCCACCAGGACCAAGAAAGCCACATTTCAGATCATATCCAGGAATGGAGGAGAAGGAAGAGGCTCATTAAAGCTAATATTCAACAAGCATTCCTTCTTGAGTGGTTTCTCAAATATTTGTAACATAAAATTTATAAGGATGTATCGCTCTCTGGTGTATTCACCAAAGAACAAGCTATTTTTAGAGCTCAGCAACTAGAACTTATATATTCTTAATCTGGGGTTCTTCAGGAAATTTTGCTTGATGCTCCTCGATCTAAGGTTGATCTAGCCAAGCCAAAGCCAAGTCCCCATGCGTATGGGCTAGTCAGATTGATTGATAGTAATATGACTAACCTGCTAAATCAATTGCAGCAATTGTCTTTACAAACTGCTTCTTTTATGCAGGCATCGCCATTAGTGCCTGCACCTTCTCAACCTTCATCTATAAGTGTCGTTCAAACTTCTAACCCCAAAGGAAACCAACAATCCGATGGGAAAAATAAAGGACGTGGTAGGAGAAAGAATCAAGATGGGAAGGGTAATGCAAACAAACCTGACAATGATGCTAGAGGGGTAAAAAAGAGTCTAAGAATAAAGTAAAGTTTCCATGCAGGTTATGAAATGGTGACCATTTGACTCATGTTTTCCATAAGATTCAAGATGCTCAGCTTGTGTTGGTTCAACAAGGGTCTTCTAGCTCCCAGGATGTGCTAACTAACCCTTTTCCCCAAGGGAAACAGTGGCTTGTTGGTGCGAATTCTAGCACCGGTACCCCTGCTGGGGGCAACTAGAAAGGGGAAAATACATCAAATGTTTATATGATGAGTTCACATATTAACGTTGCTACATGGTCAAGTGATTATGGTGACTCAAAATCTTCTAATGCTAAGACTACTCCTAATTTCTTAGAGCCACTCCATATCAAGAGGCCCGCAGTTGAGTCTATACCTCAGATGCTGAAAGGCTCTGCAAACGTTAGTCAATTAACCCTAATGCCAAGGCAGCACAGAACTACTCTATTTTAGAAGATCCAGGTTAGAGTCATTACTTCATGTCGGCGTTAGAGGTAATCCAGTCATGCCCAACACAAAGGAGTGTATTACTTACTAGATCTGAGCAGTTGATCCAAAAATCTCTCTTGTTCTTACATTTGACATGTCAAACATCAAGAAGAGGCTCCGGGTGAATCCAATGCATCTTCTGAATCTACTGTTTCATTAGTGAATAATCCAATGTAGCCTATAGAGAATCTAGGAGTTGGAAAGCACTCTTCTTTAATGGGTACCTTTTATTTTCCTTATCCTATGCTAGAATTAATGTTATTTCATCCTCCAAGGCACCTTCTCAAAGAGAGTTCTTTAGAACTCATTATTTTTCGGATCCTTGGCCCTTACCCACTTTTACCACCACATTAGATGAGGGGAAGGTAGTTCGAATGGAATTTCCTATGTCTGCAGCTAAAATTGCTTATCAGTTTATTATTAACACTGTAGACTCCGATGCTACTCATTTTTCACCAGAGGAGCTGGATGGGGATGTGGCTTCGACCTGGACTCTAGATTCGACTTCTATTATGGATTGCTTAGATATTATTTTTCCATCTGAAAAAGAAATTCTAGAAGCAATGACGGGTGTTTAAAGATTGTGGAATGATTTTCATCATTGGTCATATTTCCTCCCTCATTTGAGAGAAGTAGAATCACGTCTGTCCAGTTCTTCATCTACTAGTGATGTTCACGCAATTTTAAATCCTTTGGCTCTAGCACAATTTTCGGCCAAGGGTAACATGTATGTTATTTCATAAAATGTTCCAGTGAATAGCTCTAGGAATCCCAAGGTTATTGAAAATGTCTTCATTGGAGCTGACTGTTCCCCTGAAGAAATTAAAACTTACACTGGTGTTTATTCAATTTAGTTTCCTAAATTGCTTGCATGAATTATCAACCGAGGCTTGTAAGTTGATGCAGTGTAGTGCACTATATGTGCTTAGTTAACCCTTCTTACTTCGTTGTTTTTTATTTTTATATTGTTTTGGGGGTTTCTGTTCTTTGATTCCTAATGTTGTACAGTCTGAACTATGAGAAATTGAGTCTATATTTCTTAAAGGTGAACAAAGAGCTTGAAACTAGTCAAAATCTAAGTTAAAGGAAGGAAAAACAGAGCATCTATCCTATCTTGTCATTAATCCTAAGTCACGAATCTAATTCTTAAAATTAAAAGGTGAAGTTGTAAGGCAATTTGAAATAAATACAGAGAATGAAATTAACTAAAGTACTTCTAGTTAGCCAAACCTTCAATTTTGAAAGATAGCTTTCTTAAGATCGAATACAAGCAACTTTATGTACTTTATAGTCCAAAGAAATAAATAAAACATGTAGAAAGTAACTGATTAGTTTCAAACCTTGTGTAAAGTGAATGTTTAACCATCTAGTTTAGGATGGATATTAGCTTGAAATGGTGATCAAAAACATTCATTCACACAATGCATTGGCAATCTGAACTAGGAAATAAATAACAAAAAAAAACAGTGAGTAAACTAATCAAGAATGTATCCTCATTACTTTCAACCTTACTCTGTTTAAAAACAAAGTCATTTCCTTTATGAAATGGATTGGAGAAACAAGACTGCACAATTGAATTCTAACATTATGCTACTAATCAAAACTAAAAGAAATCAAACTACAAGAAATGAACCTAAGTTACAAACATTACTAAAAGTAAATTATGAAATTAAAACTGAACAGAAAACAAATGAAAAGAAAACCTCCTTCAATGCAGGGGCCCTCTGCAACTGACTGGGTTGAGCTGCTAACTAGTTGAAAATACTCTTTCAAATGATCATTGGTAAACACATGGCTTTATATTATAAACAGGAACAAAAGTTCAAAATTAAAGAGTTGCAAGTCTGAGCTTAATACATCAAAAACTTCAAACCCCTCTCGTTTCTGTAGAACTGGTATTTAAAAGAAAATATTCATAACTGCTTTTTGAGGAAAATTAGCTACAGGTGGTCTACACATATCACAACAGAACTGCATAAATTTTTGATCAGCTACAGGTGACTTGAATTTGAGAAAGATGGTCGCACAGAATCGTTAACACCGGTGGCTGATCTGAGTTAATGCTACAATAGAACTGTCAGATTTATTAATTAACCACGAAGAGTGGACAAAGAGTCCTATTGATCCCAGGTTTCATATTTTTGACTCCACCTTTGACTGTGGTCTTGAGCTGGCTATTTTATCGATCTAGGCTGGGTGACTAGGATAGAATCCATGTCGAGACGATTCCAGAGATGCCCATGTGGCCAGTTTCTTCATTTGACACTTGGAACTTGCTAAACCACAAAAGTAGCTACAGAACACACAGTTAGCTATAGAATAGGCTACATTCTATAGCTAATTTGTAAAAAATTATTCAAATAGCAAAAACATAAAAGTATAACATGTCAATCATTTAATGTCCTCCTTAAGACAAATCTATCATTTATCATTGATGGGGATCTGTATTCTTATGGAAAAGCAAGGGAAAGAAGTGAGAAAAGTTGTCAAGGAGAGGGTAATTCTGAGGTTCAACATACCCCGACTGCAAAATCATTTCATGTCCCCATGCAATTTTGTCAAAAATTTGAATTCTTCTTTCTTATTGCATCTGCTTAAACACTTCTGCTAGTACATCTAATTTTCTTCTCTTGCTCCTCTTTGAAGTGACTACCATCCTGGGTTTCTTCATGAGAAGTTTGCATTTAAGGATGATGATTTTTTTGTTCAAGTTTCTATTATTCCTCTTCAACTTCCTATTCTTCTTGTACCATAGCCCTAGGTGCAGTATTATATTATCATTTATAGATTTATCCAATTTACTTTCTTCCCTCAAGGTTTCATTTTCTTTCTTGATATGCCTGTTCAATATCTCTAACTCAT
Source organism: Pinus taeda (assembly GCA_000404065.3). Taxonomy (NCBI): domain Eukaryota; kingdom Viridiplantae; phylum Streptophyta; class Pinopsida; order Pinales; family Pinaceae; genus Pinus; species Pinus taeda. Next base: position 50,753 of record APFE030478773.1, read on the forward strand.
AGATTTCTTGTTTGAGAGAGTCAGTTAGAGGTTCTTGTGGATTGATAAGGGGTTATGTATTGGCTAAGGATTATGGATCCATTGAGGCACTTTTCTTATCCAGTGATTCTATATAATCATAAATTTGTTGATGCACTGGGTCTATGCTTGGAGATCCTCTGTTGGGGCTGCCTTTGCTGGGGCTGCCTTCGAAATATTGTTCAGGGGAATTTTGAGGACTGTGTGTCAATGGAACATTATCAGGAGATGGTACTAGGGTTTTTTCTTCTAGATTTATGAACTCTGTTCCCTTTGATGTTACCTTCTTTACCATACCTCGGAGTCTAGATCTTCTTCCAAGTTGTAGAGGGCTTATGTTCTCCTCCTTTGCACCTTTTTTCTCCTTTCCTATCTTTTCTTTTCTCTTGATTTGTTTCCTAATATCTGTCAATTTTTCAGAGATTAACTGTTCATCATCTTGTTGTAATGAATATTCCAGTTTATTTCCAGTAATTCCACCAGCTTTCTTTTTCATCTTCCATTTTTTCCTGATCTGTTGTTTGATCTCTGTCAATTTTTCAGAGACTAGCTCTTCATCATTTTTCTGTGTGGAGGACTTAGGTTTCATTTGAATGGTCATACTGGTCTTTTTCCTCCTACTCCTTCTGACATTACCCTCTTCAGGTGATTCTGGTGCCTCTTGGAAATAGTTTCTTATCAAGAAGTTTTCCCAAGTATCTCTTATTCTTTTCAAATGAAACTCAACCAATATTTTTACCAACCCATGATGGTACATAGTTGTGTCTATGAATTCTATTTTCTTCTGTACGTTTGAAGCCATCCTCCTTAAACTATTTAGAAGGAAGAAAGGGAGGTTGATGTCTCCATTTTCTAGAAAGTTCATCAATAAACGTATATGATAGACATACATGCACCCGAATCTCCCCTCACAGGTAATGAATTTCTGTAATATCAAAAGCATGCTTCTCCATTTATTTTTAAGTTCTGAAATAGGAATTCCATTTCTAAAAATGGAGACATCCATACCTGGGTTCCTAAGGACTACCTTCCATGATTAACTATGAAATTCCTTATTTTTGAGCCATCTCTCACCAAGTCTTGGAAATACTGTAGCCTTTGCTATTTAAGATTCTGTTACTGCAAATTTAATGTCTCCAATTTCTACTTATGTACCATTGCATGATCTAGCAAAAGATTTTGTGATATCTTTGTGATAGCCATCACATTTTACAATGAAATTGAGCCATCCATCCTTCTGCATCATCTCCTTGAGTTGTGGGTATCCTTCCATATATTTTCCTCCTATGGATCTATCGTGACAATGAGTCCCATGGCTTCTGTTTTGTAGAATTTTCTAAGCTTCAGAATTACTCTCCTAGTCTATCAAATGGACTGACTACGGGTATGGTGAAAAAGAACTATGGGTTTGAGTGGAATAAGTAGACGGTGAGGGTTTGGAGAGACATGAATATGTTGGTCACATCGTAGTTTTGACCATTAACAGATGGAGTTATTAGGGACTGTTTAGGTACAGAGTATGGAGAGTGTAGTGTAAGTGTGGTATGATGAAATTATTATAGACTGTTTGGTACTGAATGCGGAAGATGTGGCGGAGATGTGGTGTCATGAAGTGGCAGTCAAAGCAAATGATGACTTGTTAAGGAGACATACGATCATTCATATTATACATGACTTATGTTTGTAACTTGTTGTTTGAAATAAATTTTGCATTTTACCTTTAGAACTTAACCTTTTGCTTGATAATTCCTTTGGTGTTGATCCATAGGTACTTTTAGCATGGTTGATCTCCAAAACTTGATTCTTCAATTTTCCTGCATTCATGATTTATTTGTGAGATGTACAATTGTGCCGGAGTCGATAAGTAAGTTGTAGCTGCGGAATTATATTAGTTGTGGAATGGAATCAGTTGCAGAATGTGAAAAGAAGGAAAAGTGAAATATGGCTATGGAATATGAGTGTAAAAATGAAATGAAAATGAGTTATGACAATGCGATGGAATGAGGTGTAAGATAAACTGAGAAATAGGGTGAAATGGAGTAAAATTGTAAAAATAAAATGAAAATAAAATATGACAGTGAGATGAAGTGGAACTGTAAAATAAAATGAAAACAGAATGAGATGGAATGACACTGAATTTGCAGACTCTAAACTTCAAATAAATGTAGCTTTTTGTCACTACTTATTACAGAAGGGAAATGGAAAATATAGGATGTCAGAAATCTCTGATTTTCACCCTGTATTTTTTGTATAAGTATGCCAATCAATGATTGGTTTTCAAACTCATACAACTCTATTTTTTTAATCATTTTTTTATTATTATTTTTTTTTTAGGAAAAAATAAAGACTAAGTTAGTGGAGAAGAAGAATTCTTCTTCACTAACTTCATTTTAGAGTTATTCTGAAGAATTTTAATGAACTCCTCTCTTGAAATTGGTTTCTGATATATCTTTAACCGATGACCATTCACAAGAAGAGGTACCTTTTCCTCATCTATTGTCCTTATTCTCACTACTCCATTGTTAAAGACTTCTTCAATATCATATGGCCCAAGCCAATGAGTCTGAAACTTCTCTTGAAAATCTTTAAATTTTGAATCGAAAGCCCAATCTCCTGCTTGAAACTTCTTCTCCTTGATATATTTATCATGCCATTTAGCCCTCTGCTATTGAACTATATTGGTTCTTTGAACTACATCTTGTCTGATTTCATCAAGCTCATTGAGTTGTTCCAATCTATGTTTCTGTGCCTCTGATAAATCCAGTCCCAATTGGACTGCCATCTTGAAGGTTTTGATCTGAAACTCTCTAGGGAACAGAACTTGTTTCCCATAAACAAGTTCATAGGGTGTATGTCCCGTTGTGTTCCTCCATGTAGTTCTATAAGCCCATAAGGCCTCAGGAAGCCTTTCTACCCAATCTCTTCTATGTAGATGCACAGTCTTAGTGAGAATTCCTTCAATCACCTTATTTGTAGATTCAACTTGACCATTTGCTTGTGGATGATAGGGAGTAGATTTCCTATGTTTGATTTTGTAATATTCCACAAGACCCTTCACTATTTTAGATGTAAATTGAGATCCCTGATCTGTCACAATTTCTCTTGGAACACCAAAACCAGTGAAGATGTCCTCAAAAAGAAAATTAACTACAAATTTTTCATTAGCAAAAGTTAATGCTTTGGCCTCTACCCATTTAGTGACATAATCAGTGCATACCAATATATACCTTTTTTGCTTAGATGGGGGATTAATTGATCCAACAAAATCCAAGGCCCATTTTTCAAAAGGTTCAATGAGTACCTGAATTTGTAGTGGCATTTCATTTGAAGAAGTAGGTTTTCCTACCCTTTGGCAGCTGCCACACCTCCTAACATATTCTTTGGCATCTTTGAATATGGATGGCCAATAATATCCCAAAGAAAGGATTTTATAGGTTGTCCTCTTGCCAGCAATGTGTCCACCACACGGTTCATCATGACATGCCTTAAGAATCTTAGGCATTTCATCTTCCTTAACACATCTTCTAATCATGAGATATGGACCTATTTTATACAATTCATTAGTGATCCATGAGTATCTTGCACTTATTTGAATGATTTTTCTTTTCTCTCTTGGAAACAAATGTGAATGCAATTTCCCTGTGACTAAGTAATTGGCAATATCTGCAAACCAAGGGGTTTGAGTAGTCACTGCAAAAAATATATTCATCAGGAAACTTATCTTCAATCAGACTGTCATCTTTGATATTTTGAATTCTAGACAAGAAATCAGCAACTGTGTTTTGTTTTCCGGATCTATCTAGCACATTAATATTGAATTCTTGCAAGAGTAGTAGCCATCTTGTAACTCTACCATTAGTAATAGGTTTATTCATTAAGTATCTAATTGTAGAGTGATCTATATGAACAAAGGTTTCATAGCCTGTTATATAATGTCTGAACTTCTTGATGGCATGAACAACAGCTAAAAATTCCTTTTTAGTTATAATATAATTTAACTCAGTGGGAGTCAAATTTTTACTTGTCTAGTAGATGGCGTAGGGAATCAAATATTTTTGTCCTAATATAGCTCCCAGAGCTATATCTGAAGCATCTATTGAAATGTGAAAAGGTAGTTTCCAATTTGGACCTCTCAAGATGGGTGCTTCAGAAATTTTTGTTTTTAAAGTCTCAAATGCTAACTGGCAATCAAGATTCCAATTGAATTCACAATCCTTGGTGAGTAATTTGAAGAGTGGGGATGCTATTTTAGTGAAATTTTCTATAAATCATCTATAGTATCCTATAAATCCTAGAAAACCTTTTACATCCTTTTGGAAATTTGGAATTGATCATTTAGAGATGATTTCAACTTTAGATTTATCAACTTTAATCCCATCTCCTGAAATGTGATGTCCTAAAACAATCCCTTTTGTAAACATCATAAAACATTTTTCATGGATTAGCGAAAGGTTTTCTTCCTTACATCTTTTAAGAATTTTTTCCAAATTTTCCAAAGCTTCTTCAAATGTATTCCCATAGACTTTAAAGTCATCCATGTAGACCCCTACACAATCATGTATTAGATCAGAAAAAATTCCTAGTACTGCTCTTTAGAATGTTGCAGGTGCATTACATAACCCAGAAGGAAGTACTCGGTAGGCATAGGTTCCCCATGGACAAGTAAATTTGGTTTTATCTCGATCTTCAGGTGCCACCTGAATCTGATTATAACCACTAAAACCATCCAAGAATGAGAAATACTTCTTACCTGCTAATGTATCTAACACTTGATCTATAAAGGGCAAAGGAAAATTATCTTTAAGGGTAGCTTTATTCAATTCTCGATAATCAATGCATACCCTCCATTTACCATTCTTTTTAGGCACAATCACTAAAGGGGAAACCCATTGGCTGTTTGAACTTGGGTAAATGAAGTTTACATTCAACATTTTTTGCAGCTCTTCTTTCACAATTTCCCTAAGATTTTGATTCATCCTTCTTTGAGGTTGTCTGATAGGTTTACAATTTTCCTCAATGTAGATGTGATGTATACAAGTCTTAGGACTAATTCCTTTCATGCCAGTATATTCCCATGCATATGCAACAAAATGTTGTTGTAATGTTTGAATTAGCTTTTCTTGTTGTAATTTATCCAAGTTATTGTTTATGTTCAATGTTCTCCTTGGAAATATTTCAATTGTAGAGCTACCAAATTCTTCCATAGAATAAAGAGACATCTGCCTACATGACAAATATTCAATATTCGATTTTTCTTGGAATTGATCATGTTCATATTCTGGAGATGATTCAAAATTTTCCATTGTATTCAAGATTTGACTATATTCACTAATGTTTGAGATAGTAAAGAGAGATTGAATGTAATTTTCATCATCAATCCATTCTTTTTCATCTATTTCTGTGATTGTTCTTGCTGGAGGATATAGAGTGAATTTCTTTGTTGAAGTCCCATCAGAAATATACATGTCACCAAATCTACAGCTAATGAAAGCATTAGTTGTGGCCAGCCAAGGTCTTCCTAATATGAGTGGATGTCCTCCTAGATTTTTCTTGGGGGTTAAAATTATAAAGTCAACAAGATATTCCCAAGAATCTAAGGATACTGAAATATCTTCTAATACACCATCTGGTTTGATTATAGATCTACTGCTAATTACAGTGTTGTAGGTGTGTAAAGAAGATTGGGAAGCTTGAGTTGTTCCATGGTTTGTGTTATCACTTAGAAGTCTTCCCTAGAAGTTATAAAGAGAAGGAATAATCCGAGGTAACCATAAACCTAATCTTTTAGACTCGGGTTCTAGCCAACCTAAGTCCAGAGAGGGCTCTCTCTTTATAGTTTAACTTTGTTTTGGGTGGGATTTTAGGCTAGTTCTTAGTGCTTATAGGGTTTTGATTTTGGTTGGGTGGTGGAATTTTGGGAATAGATGAACTAAACAAGGTCTTCAAGCCATTGGGCTACGGAGTCAATCAAAGGATGGCTTAATTGGATTAGATCAATCACTAAAGGGAGAGTTCATAGGGCAGGCTAGGAAAGCAAAAGGCAAATCTTCAGGTTCAAATGGATGAGGTAGTCCTAACTAGGGTGAAAGGGCAATGAAGAATCCTTTGGTCGGGATCAAGATGAAGAACAGGAGGTGACCATGAGCAAAGGGCAACTAAGAATCCTTTACTATATACCTAGGGGGGAACTACAGATGTAAGGGAGCAGTTAAGAATTCCAAAACTAAGATAGTTTAGCAGAAAACATTAAGAATCTAAACAGTCAAGACAAAGAGCATTAAAGCCGGTTCTGAAATATCATTTCTAGTTTACCATTTAGATTTCGTAGAAACACATATGATTATTAATAAACATAAAGAGAAACGATAATACACATGAGAGAGAGAATACTTATTTTATTTCCACTTTACACAAGAATCATGTGAAATGTCTTTACTTTATTCCTTGATCCAGCAAGCCAATCCAGTCTTGATACAATAACACTTTAACTTGATAATAAAATGTCTATAGAAATGTATTTGAATCCACCATAAATACTTCGAAAGGTGAAGTATTTATACAAAAAATCTTTACAAAATATCTCATAACAGTTTGAGAATTAATCTAGGAAATCAAAATATCTTCAAGCATGAAGATAGAGACAGATGGAAAACTGCATCATGTTGTCCCTGTTATTGTGATAGTGTTGTATGTTTGTAGTTCAAATTTTGAGCTCTTTAAGCTGGTTGGTATTTGTATGCTGGAATCACCTTTGTCTTTAATCTTTTACTGATACTCTTTAATCTGCTACTCTTTGACCATATTTATCTATCCTTTCACCTGCCTTCAGATTTACTATGGTAACTTATAGTAAATCTGTCAGTGTTACCCACCATTCATTTTCAGGCAACTTTACCTTGAGCATCCTTCTATATATCTCATCTACCTCAGTGTATTTGGAAAAATTTGGCTTGGTGACGAAGAGATGCTTCACCTCATTCTCTAGGATGAATACATTTTCTAAAGTATCGTATAATACTTTCCCTGTTGGCAATGCTTTGACTCCTGAAGTGCTTGCCTGTTCCTTGGATAATTTCTCTAATCTGTGAACATAGTCTGATTAGGTCATAATTTTTTCATTGATTAGCATGGGATTGGTAAGGCCTTTACTTATCAAAATTTGAAGCTTTGCCATAAATCTGTCAATACCAATCTGCAAGTCATGGCATTTTTTCTCTAAGTTAAGCATAAGGTTTCTTTTATAGAGAAACTTTTTTATCTTAATGATGACTTCTATTATGTCTTCTACACCAAGCTCATCTATTTCATGCCTATTCTTGATATTAAAGAAATGAATGAGTTGATTAGCTTCCTCAGGCTGGTCTCCTAGGTCTTCCTTTACCTTTTGTATTGCTTCAGTGGCCACTTTCACCAGTTCTGTTTGCTCGAATATTACTTGAATTGATGGCCAAATATCATTGACAAAGTCAATGATATTGGCCCAAAGCATCTCCTTAGTTTGTCCTAGTGGCTTTTGAAATGTTAGATTCTTCTCTAGGACCTTAATGTTATCACCCATCCTTAAGGCTTTCAGTGCTTCTTCTTTTTGTTGTATTTGGGCAAGCTGACAGTCAGTTTATAAGCTTGCCACTTTCTCCTTAAGCTTTTTTAGCGCTATAGCCTGGATGGACGTTTCCTCCATGACTTTTACTAACTCTATTGTTTTCTCTGTTGAAGTACCTATAGTTGTAAACTCTGTTGTGACTAGAAGTGTTGTAGCAGGTGGAGTTGTTGGTGCTGAGGATGCTAGACTGCAATTGTTACTGTGGGAATGGCAGTTGTGGAGGTAGTGGGAAATTCACTTTGTTTTGACTGAGTCATTATGTCTAATTCTTTATCTATTTCTTTCAGCTGATCATTTAGCTTAAGGACCAAGTCCATAAGCTCTTCTTGTTCCTTCTAATTCTCTAAGACTTCTGTTGTTTGTGGATGATGAAGATGTGGAATTTTGAGCTGCCTTTTCAAAGAAACTATGTCATCATTCTTCTTTTTAATTAACCTTTCTGCAACCTTTACATCTTTGGGATCGTGTCCCAACTCTATGATTAAGTCCTCCAAGGACTTGATTCTGGTGTCTTTTGCCTATGAAGAGGCCTTTTCCAATTGGAACTGAGCTAATATATTATTCAGAGAGTTTTGCAATTGGTGGGCTGCAATGGCTTTGCTTGTCAAAGTGGAATATACCATCTCTCCTATCTATTTATGCAATTCAATTTGGTCAATAGGATCTATATCCTTTGCGAGCACTTCAAAATCTATCTTCTGGCAGTCAGTTGTTGATCTAGGCTGCTGAGTGGTGGGTTTCAAGAAATTCATATGCATTTTTCCTTCTTTCACATCAAAGGCTAACATAAGCCTTGTTTGGTTGGTGAGAGCCATTTTGAGGTACTGAGCATAGCTTTGAGCTTTTAGCCTTTCATTCCTGGCCTTTATTTCCTTGTACTTTTCTCTGATATCCTAGTCTTGGTCAGCTGGAATCCTGAATGTGGACACTTCCAGACTTTTTTTATCTTTCCAACATCTGAGTAGGTGTTGTGGAAGGTTCTTGTGTTCCTCCAGAGGTAGTAGCATGTCTGCTCCTTTCTCTTTCTGTGCTTGTGGCTCCAACTGTTTCTTCTGTGAATTCTTGCTCAAAGAAAGGATTTAACCTTTTCCTTTTGACATATGTTAGTGAAATGGCTCTGCTTGAAGGAGTGGCCTCTTCCCTATCTTTTTTGAGGTTTTTCTCCTCATTTAGAGGAGTTTTCATGATAAGGGAAATACTCATGATGGTCTTTGGTAGTCTTGTTTGAGTCAGTTCTTCTACTAAGTCTGTTTGTTCTGACTCTTCTTGCACCTGGGGTCTTTCTTCTGCTTGTTGTTCACTATGTGTCTGTGATTCCATTTGTGCTTGAGATTCTCCTGGCACCTGTATGAAAGAACCTTCATCAAGCCTCCTCTCTAGATCAATTAATGCATTTCCAATAGCAACATCAGTGCTATCTCTGTTCATCAGAGTATTCTCCACCCATTCCAATTGATTTGCATATTTTTCTATCTCCGGGATTCTGTGGTGGATATAGGGAGACATCTTGTTTTTTTTGTCTTCTATTGCAGATGAAATCAAAGGGGTCATATCTCCATATGAAGCTTTGTTTCATTTTGAGCCTTTGAAGGATTTCTTTAGCTTCTCTTCCAGCTTCTCGACTATTGCACACAAAGGGACCTAGTTGATCTTTGATTCTAAGTTGAGCCTTCTTGTTGGCTTTAACAAAATGTACCTCATCTGAATTGGTTATTTTACTGTAGTACTCCAAAGAAAATAACCTCATTGGGAGGTATCTGGGTAACTTGTATGGTGCTAACTCACAGCCATAGATCCTAATTTCAGTTTGATTTTGGTACAAGTACCAATCTCCCACTTTTGTTGTTTTGAAAGTTTGTAGGATTCTCCTGATATCTGAACTGATCCTTGGAGGAGGACTTCCTAGCAGCATGGTCACTATAGGATATACAAAAAGATCTATGAAGTTTGTGCATGGATATGGTGTTTCATATTTGTGGATCAAAGGATTCCAAAAGACTACTAACCTAGGGTGGCCTCTAGTATCAAGCTTTTGAAGAGTAAATGGGAATTTATCAGCTTGATAATATAAGAAAAGGTGGTACAAGACTAAGGAAAACTTGAATACTCTTTCATTGTTCATTCTTAATAATTTATCATGCATTTTATCTACTATGAATTTGGCATAATCATACATGATGGCAGGGGGTTGTCCCGGAGTGAAAATGGACATGAAGGCTAGAATGATTTCATCAATATACTCACAAGAAGTACAGCCTAAGACACTAGATATCATTGCTACTATATCCTGACCAAATGGGGAAAATATGGTAGCCACATATGGAGGAGGCTATGCTAGGACATGCCTCCCCTCCCTGATGAAGGTTTGAAGCATTTCAGTAATCCTGGCAGTGGTAAGCTTGGGAAATTGGTCTACCAGGTCTCCAATGGAAATAGGGGTTAGATTTTGTCCTGGTTGCAATTGAAGCATTTCATTGATGGATTCAGCAGTAATGGTAAAGAGTACATCCTGGTTTGGAGACATCACTGCTCTTTAACTGATGCTATAATTGGTATGGCAATAATGAACAATTTCAGGGAAGATATGCATCTCTGGGAATTGGTACTTGTGCAAATTGGATTCCCAAAGCCCAATTTGGTCAGCTTGGTTTAGGTATTGGTCCTTGTATCGGCAATACAATTTGATAGGGGATTCACGGATAGAGGTGTCCTTGATTTGGAAGTATTTATCGGTGAGGGGAAGGTGGTCAAGGTCTAGGTGAGGAGTGGTAATTAGCTTATATCCATGGTGATAGAGGCTGACATTCTTAGTTCTTGTGGTTTTAAGAATGGGAAAAAATGGTTTTTCAGTCAATTAGGGCAATTTGGTTTAAACACAGAGTAGTTTTGGGGTTGCAGGGCAATTATTTCACTTAATTACTTAATAATTCTAAGAAATTGAGTAATTGGTTCAGAAATGAGACAGGATTTCTCGTAAATTTGGATAAATACCTGGATTTTTAGGGAATTTTGAATTTGAACGGATCGACGGGCGACAATGCATAGGTGCAGAAGGCCTACGTGAACTGGAGGGTGGACTCGAAGTTCAGTGGCTTTTGCAAATTGGTGGTTGGACATAAGTTGGCAGTTGGACATTGTTAGTCGTGTGCATGGAGGTCTGGAGCATTCTTTTCATGATAAAACAAAAATAATTAGGTTTTTTGGTTTTATTCACAAAGTAAATTATTTTGTGGACACATGGGGAAAAGTACTTTTGGCTTTTAGCGGGGGATGTGATGGCTTTGTCGTTTAGCGGGAGGCGGTAAGCGGTTTTGCTCGCACTACTTTTGTGGGTTGGGTGGTTTCGGGGGGAGGCTGCCCGATCCCACTAATCAGGTGCCACGTAGCATCGAGGCCCAAAAGAAAACAGCCCATATTGGGTGAGTAAAGTTCGGGTGTTAGAGACCGCCCGATATGTTTGACAACTTTTAGATTAAAGTGGAGGCGATCGCACGGTGACCGAGGTGGGGAGCTTGTATGAAGGGTAATGGATGGGCCCAGCTAATATTTGAGCACAGCGAGTTTTATTTAAACAATGGATTAAGGCGAGGTTAGGGTATCGGAAGTGATTTCATTGGCGGAGGGTTTTGATTATTAATTAATCGCTGACCGATTAATTAACTTATTAGTTGGGTTGTGGTATTAATAAAGTTTATGTTTCAAACTTTAGGGGAAGGGGTATTAATAAAAAGGGTTTATTATAACTTATGTGGGGCAGGGTTATTTCTTTTCTTCGAGAATTTTTATATACATAAGTGTTAGAAATTAATATGAAAAAATGGCGAAGAATGGGTTTAGCTTTAAGTGTAATGAATATAATTAATTTGCTTATCATAAACATATTATAACTTAGGATAAAAAGTATTTTTTGGGTTTTTTGAGAAAAGGGGTTTCTTTCATGGGGGTGGTCACTTTTCCTAGGATAACAAGATTTTATCCTTTAGAAAAAGGGGTTTATTAGGAGAAACTGACTTTTCCTTAGGAAAATGGTGTTTTTCTTAGGAAAAGGGATTTGTTTGGGGATATGAGTGAATTGAAGGGGGTGAATTTTTATGAGGGGGTTTTAGTACTTAGGACCTGTAAGTCATTGGGCTAAGGGTCCGGTCCCTCCAGAAGTCGGAGAAATGCTCTAAGCCCCTTTGACTTAAGATTTTGGGTACTTAAGACTTTTTATTGGAAATTAGTTAAGTGAAAGATGTAATGAGTGAGGGAAGTTAATCAATTTGACTCTGTGGACTTGATGCATGTTTAATTTTCATCCATACTTAGAACTTTGATGATGAAGGTGATCAATATGCTTTTATCCAACAATCATCACAATTCTGCAACTTTTCTTCTACTTACCTGCCTACTCATCCTACCATTTTTACTTCTCTTTATTAGGGTGCACTTAAGTTGGCAAACCCTTATCAAAACATTTTCTTTTCTTTTACAATAGTAATCTAACTAAGTCTAACCTTATCACATCCAAGGGCTCAGATGAAAAATTTGAGCTCATTTTATTCACTCTACCTAATCTAATTATCTGCCAAGATTAAATAGTTTGGTCAGATTTTATTCTCTATCTATAAGCATAAAATTGAAAACATGAAATAGTCAAGTTTAAACATTTTGAATATCATGGATTGTGGCAAAGGTAACAAGCTGCGCACAATCATTTATTCTGTATCAAAAGGAACTAGGAGTGGCATTTTGACTCGCACACTTTCATGGTCTTTTCTTTTCTCGGGATCCATATTTTTTTATCTTTTTTGGCCTTTTTATTCTTTTTGTCCTTTGATTTTTCTTTTAGGACATAACCTCTTTACATTTTTTTTTTTTGAATATGGAAAACATTTGAAAAAAAGCAAAGGTATGTACATATTACAGGTTTAATCTCAGCCATTCAAAAATTATGACTCCTATTGGTATAGGAACCTAACAGTTTTTTTGCTCATGATGTTTATAGCCGCTCCTCAATCAATCAATGTATTTGGAATTTCAACTCCATTGATATGTGCTTTCACAATTAGACTTCCTGGATCTACATATTTTTGTATGGCAATTTTTCCCATCATTATATTTGCTATTTTTCCTACTAGGTGAATTCTTTTTGTTTTCTTTGCTTTTCTTCCTGGTTTCTTTATGCTCAACTGCTTTATTGTTTTAGCTAATATTGGAATCTCCTTAATGGCTTGTAACAAATGGATTTTCATACAAACATTTTTCAATTCATATAGAAAATCGTAATTAGGCAACATAATCTGTTTTTCTACTCCTCTATCCACTTGAAATCTTTCAGGAAAAGGAGGTGCAGAAGTAGATACTGGTTGCTCAATGATAGGAGTTGAGTTCACTGGTTCTTTCTATTTTTATTTTTCAATATTTTGGTTTTGGAGAGGTGTTCCTTCAAAACTTTTATTGGGCTATAAAGAATCTTCCTCAGAATTGTCTTATTTCTGAATAACTACAGAAGGCCTTTCCTTTTCTAATATCCTACTAGATCTCAGTTGAACATCATTGAGATCTAAAGGAGTAATCATATAAGTTGGAAATTGTTTTCCTTCCACCATGTAAGTATTCTGAGGATTTTTATTGTTGGGGTTTGGTAATGGTTGGGCAGATAGTTGATTTGGTCTCTGCTGAAACGATAGTAAGAGTTGAGGATTTGGGTTTTGTTGTGGAATTTGTTGTAGATTTTGTTGTGGATTTTGTTGTAGAAATGGTAGTGAAAGTTGAGGGTTCTGATTTTGGAGTTGTGGCTGCTAATTTTGTTGTGGAATTTGTGGGGGAGGATAATTCTTATATGATGGAGGATATTGATAATATTGAGAAAATATTCAATAAGGATTTTGTATTCCTTGAGCCCAAGGTTGAGTTTGAGATTGAGATTGAGATTGGGGCCAAGGTTGTAGCCAAGAATTCCAGTTTGGTGGGAGCTGAAGATACATATGATTGTTAAATCCTTGATTTTGTGGCCCCTGCCAAGGTCTTCTAGAGACAAAGCAAAGATATTCTTCTAGATTTGGACTTGTTTCTTCTTGAAAAACAGCCTTAAGACTTGGAATTGAAGGACAACCCTTCATCCCATGGTTTTCTGAACAAATCACACAAGTCTCTATGATTTTTGCATCCAAAGGGCATTCTCTTAGAGCGTATTTTTTTCTGCATTTTGGACAGAAAATAGTTAAAGCATTAACCCCTGTTTTTTGCTTGTTTTGCAACTTAAGGGTGTCCATTTGCTCACTAAGGCTCCCTAGGATATCTATTTTGAATTCATCAAGCATATCCCCAATTTCTGCCCTACTCACTGATCCAGTTGCAAATTTATTTACTCTAGCAAGAGAAGGATCTCTTGGACCTTTCCCAGTTTTGGATTTCCCTCTTGAGAGATGAACACATAATTATGTTATGTCACTTAATGAAATTTGACAGATATATCCCTTCCCCATCATGTTAAGGATATCTATCCACTCATCTCTAATGGCTTTAAATAGAAGAGCTTTTAAGGTATCTTCATCTAAATTATCCATCTTTTCTCTTTTCAAGTTATAGTTGAATCTCTCAATTAAATCCTCTGAATTTTCATCCTCTCTTTGCATCATTTTGAACACTTCATCCTTGTGATTGGTAGGCATGCATAATCCAAATACCTATCCAAAAACACTTTCTTCATGTCATTCCATGTTCTAATAGACTGAGTGACAAACCCCATAAACCATTTCAAAGTAGCTCCTTTTAATATTGAAGGAAAGAATTTAAGTTTTTGAGAGTCTTCTAAGTAATCATAGGTTCTGCACAAGACTTCAAACTCAAATAAAAATGTTTCAGGATCCTCACCTTTTAACCCATGGAAATTTGGGAGGACCGAAGATGAGATGTTTTTCATTGTGGCATTTGTTTCTTAATCCACTATAGGAAATCCAAAATAATTATCTATTTCCCTATTTCCTCTACCTCTTCCATTATTTCCTCTACCTCCTCCTCCAAACAGTGTGAATTCTACATCCTCTCCTTCTTCTGCCATTATAGTTCCTTCAGAGTAAGTATAAGGTTCAACCTGCAAGTTTACTTTCTCTTCCTCTAGTTCCTCTATTAATGGTATGTGGGAGAGAGGTTCTACTTCTTCTTCCTCACTAGGTATTCCTAATTCTTCAACTAAGATGTGCTCCCTTGTGGAGGTGAATAAGGCTACACCTTCTATTGGAGACTCGAGATTTTTTCCCTCTAGGACTGCCTCAGTAGGTGAAATAGGAGATCCTTTTGATTGGATTTCTGACCTTAGAACTTCAGGAGTGCTATGGCTAGGAGTATGAGTTTGAGATGGAGGTGTATCTCTTCTTGTTCTTAGTGGAGTAGGTGGTGTTGTAGGAATTGAACTCTTGCCTCTAGCTATAAATCTACCCCTAGAGTCTCTTTCTCTATGCATATCATTTTTTTTAATGTAAGAGATATGGTTACCTAATTTACAATTCCCCAGCAATGGCACGAAAATGCTTAGTCAATTTAGTTTCCTAAATTGCTTGCATGAATTATCAATTGAGGCTTGTAAGCTGATGAAGTGTAGTGCACTATATGTGCTTAGTTAACCCTTCTTACTTCCTTGTTTTGTATTTTTATATTTTTTGGGGGGTTTATGTTCTTTGATTCCTAATGATGTATAGTTTGAACTATGAGAAGCTAAGTCTAAATTTACTCAAGGTGAACCAAGAGCTTGAAACTAGTCAAAATCTAAGTTAAAGGAAGGAAAAATAGAGCATCTATCCTATCTTGTCATTAATCATAAGCCATGAATCTAACTCGTAAAATTAAAAGGTGAAGTTGTAAGGAAAGTTGAAATAAATATAGAGAATGAAATTAACTAAAGTACTTCTAGTTACCCAAACCTTCAATTTTGAAAGATAGCTTTCTTGAGATGGAATACAAGCAACTTTCTATACTTTATGGTCCAAAGAACTAAATAAAACATGCAGAAAGTAACTAATTAGTTTCAACCCTTGTGTAAAGTGAATGTTTAACCATTTAGTTTAGGATGGATATCATCTTGAAATGGTGATCAAAAACATTCATTCACACAGTGCATTCGCAATCTGAACTAGGAAATAAATAACAAAAAAAAGATAGTGAGTAAACTAATCAACAATGCATCCTCATTACTTTCAACCTTACTCTGTTTAAAAACAAAGTCGTTTCCTTTATGAAATGGATTGGAGAAACAAGACTACACAATTGAATACTAACATTATGCTACTGAACAGAACTAAAAGAAATCAAACTACAAGAAATCAACCTAAGTTACAAACACCACTAAAAGCAAATGATGAAATTAAAACTGAACACAAAAAAAATGAAAAGAAAACCTCTTTCAGTGTAGGGTCCCTCTGCAACTAACTGGGTTGAGCTGCTAAGTAGTTGAAAATACTCTTTCAAATGATCATTGGTCAACACAGGGCTTTATATTATAAATAGGAACGAAATTTCAAAATTACAGAGCTACAAGTCTGAGCTTAATACATCAAAAACTTTGAACCCCTCTCAGTTCTGTACAACTGGTATTTAAAAGAAAATATTCATAACTGCCTTTTGAGGAAAATTAGATATAGGTGGTCTACACGTATCATAATAGAACTGCGTAAATGTTTGATCATCTACAGGTGACTTGAATTTGAGCAAGATGGTTGCACAGAACCGTTAACACTGATGGTTGATCCAAGTTAATGCTGCAATGGAACTATCGGATTTATTAATTAACCACAAAGAGTGGACAAAGAGTCTCATTGAACTTGGGTTTCATATGTTTGACTCCATCTTTGACTGTGGCCTTGAGCTAGCTATTTTATCGATCTGGGATGGGTGACTAGGATAGAATCCATGTCGAGATGATTCCAGAAATGCCCATGTGGTCGGTTTCTTTGTTTGACACTTGGAACCTGCCAAACCATGGAAGTAGCTATGGAACACACTGTTAGCTACAGAATAGGCTGCGTTCTGTAGCTAATTTGCAAAAGCTTATTCAAATAGCAAAAACATAAAAGTATAACATGCCAATCATTTAAGGTCCTCCTTAAGACAAAATCTATCATTTATCATTGATGTGGATTTGTATTCTTATGGAAAAGCAAGGGAAAGAAGTGAGAAAAGTTGTCAAGGAGAGGGTAATTCTGAGGTTCAACAACTGGTATCTTTAAAGGGTTTTGAGATGTGTTCGCCTGTTCTTATGAGGAAATGTCTGTGATAGATCCATCTATAGTCTAGTATGAGATCAAGACATATGAAAATGAAAAACCTATTCACTAGAAGCTTCGACCGGTAAACCCTAGAAAAGCAATAGCTATCAAAGCTGAAGTTGAAAAATTGCTTAAGGCGTGTTTCATATACCCCATTCCTTTAACTAAGTGGGTCTTGAATCCAGTCCCCATAGACAAGAAGCAAAGAATGATCCATGTATGCATTGACTTTAGGGACCTAAATAAGGATTGTCCTAAGGATAATTACCCCGCGCCCTTTTTTTTATCAGATTATCAATGAATGTGCGAGTAATGAAATTTTCTCGTTTATGGACATATTTTCCGGTTATAATCAAAGCACTTTTCATCCAAAAGATCAACATAAGACAGTGTTTATTTGCCCCTGGGGTACATTTGCATATAAAAAGATGCCTTTTCACCTTAAAAATGTTGGAGCTACCTTTCAGCGGGTCATGTCATATGATTTTCATGATATCAAGCATGTTATCGAAGCTTATTTGGACAATTTAGCTTCTCGTTCTTGAAAGATAATAAATCATCCCAAACATCTTCGATTGATTTTTGAACGATGTCATTTTTATAAAATCCGGTTAAATCCGAATGAGTGTATTTTTGTCGTCACATCCAGTCGATTGTTGAGATTCATTGTGTCAACTGAAGGGATTCGTGTATATCCCTTCAAGGTTGAGGCAATACTTCAGTTGCCTCCCCCATCCTGTATTCATCAACTTTAGAGTCTTCAAGGAAAATCCAATTTCTTAAGGAGATTTATAGCTAATTACTAAAGGATTTATGAGATTGCTTAAGAAAGGGGTCCCATTTATATGGGATGATTTCATGCAATGCTAATTTGATGCTTTGAGAAAATCATTAACCTCTTCTCCTTTGTTAAGTCCACCTGATTATAGCAGAGACTTCCTTTTATATCTCTCTGCAGTAGAATAAACTATTGGTATGGTTCTGGTTCAAGAGGATGATGCTTTCTGTGAGCACGTAATCTATTATCTGAGCCAAGGCTTAGTGGGCCCTGAACTGTGGTATTCTCCCATTGATAAATTAGCTTTGGTAGTTGTCCATGTTGTCTAGCGACTTAGACATTATATTTTTCCTCAAAAAACTTTTGTCTTAGCAGTCGTCAATCCATTTCAATTTGTTCTCAGCAAGCAAGTGATTGGGGGAATACAATAGATGGATTGTCATCTTACAAGAATTCAATCTCGAATTCATGTCGGCTAAGTCTAAGAAATCCTTAGTATTTGCATAATTGATCTCAGAGTTGCCTTGTGAAGAAGAAATAGTTTATGAGGAATCTTTTCGTGATGAACATCTTTTTCTTATTTCCTCACAAGATCCTTGGTATGGAGATATTATCATATATCTCTAGACTTTGAAGTTTCTGCTCACTTTTTCGAAGGATGAACGTAGAAAATTACGCCACTTAGCTAAAATCTATATTATTGTAGGTGACACTTTATATCATCTTTGGGTTGATTCAATCCTTATTGTTGTTTAACCTTAGAAGAAGATGAGTCTGTGCTTAAGGATTGCCACAGTGGAGCTTGCAGTGGTCATTATTTTGGGCTTGCAACAGCCCAAAAAAATTTCCATGCAGGATAATTTTGGCCTTCGATCTTCAAGGATTGTATTGAAGTGGTCAAGAGATGCCACCCTTGTCAATTTTATATTCGGAAAATGCACATGCATCCAACTCCAATTTTACATGTGATCACTGTCGGTCATTTCACGAAGTGGGTATTGATTTTACTACTTGCAATCTGTGTTTGGTAGGAAATCACAAGTATATCATCGTAGTTGTAGACTACTTTACTAAGTGGGTCAAGGCTATGCCTACTTTCAAGAAAGACGGTGAAATAGTAGCCCTATTTCTCTTCAATCAAGTTATTTCCCGATTTGGTATTCCTGAAGAAATTGTCACTGACCATGGAAGTCACTTCCAAAATCAAATGATGTTTGGATTGGCTCTTAAGTTGATTTTCCAGGAGGATCATTCATCTCTGTATTATCCTCAAGCCAATGGGCAGGTTGAATCTGTGACTAAATCCCCAAAAATCATCCTACAAAGGATGATTAAAAAAGCTCGATCCAATTTTCACAGTATGTTATATCCGACACTTTGGGCATACCAAATGTCAGTCAAGACTGCCACTATTTTTACTCCTTTTCAACTAGTTTATGGGTTGGAATCAATTTTTCCTGTGGAATGTGAAATTCCTTCCCTTAAATTAATTGTTGAACTTATTCCAGATACTTCTAGTCTCGAATAACGACTCGTTCATTTGGAACATCTCGATGAGCAACGTCGAGATGTAGCCATAATCAATGAAGCTCATAAAAAGAGAAAAAAAAACTCAATATGATAAGGTTTTTCATCCTAGAGTTTACTCTGAAGGCGACCTTGTGTGGTCTATGACCAAGACAAAGATTCCTTGGGGGAAGGAAAGTTTAAATCTATGTAGTACAGTCCCTTCATTGTCAAAACAGTTTTGAAAAAGGGAGCTTATGAGTTGCTTGATTTTGAGGCAAATGAGTTGGCGGAGCCTAGAAATGGTCTCTATCTAAAAAAGTATTTTTCGTAGGCTTCAACCTAGCATTTGCTTGGTTGTAAATATTGTATCTTTGTGCATATCTATCTATCGGTTTTATAGTGATGTCAATATTTTTTATCTACTTTGGTAGGTATTGATGGATCATTTGATATATCTAACCAGTTGTTGGTTTCAAGAGGCGCATGTATCGGTCACGCTTCAAATAATGTCCCTGAACATATTGTTGTCATTAATTTACTATCTGGGGGAATATCTCTTGGTATTGATTCATTAGTAGTTTACTTGGATACACAACTTGTGGTATCTCAATTAAATAACATATATCATGTGAGAGATCATTTGTTTATATCACATTTATTCATATTCCACGATCAGAAAATTCATTTGCAGATTCTATCACTAATCAAGCTTTAGATTGGCACATAAATCATTCATCATATTAAAAAATAAAAAATAATCGAAGTATCATTTGTATATATATAATCATCACGATAAACCATTTGTACATAGATAGAGTTTTATGTCCAAAATTGGGACAAAAATGTCCTATAAAATTAGGGCTTATGCCCATAATCATGTCTAATAAAAAAGAATAACAATTTGGTCATCCATCTATGGGTCCTGCTCAGGGTGAGTAGCACGGAAGAAAACGATGGCATTTGCCACACGTCAGAATAGATGTAGCCAATCGCATGGTACTTCTACCATGATTCTTTGCATCTCCTTTGGAAGGTCTTCTATAGCCACCATAAATACCTGGGGAGTCAACCTCACAAGTTTCTCTAGACAGCATGGAGGCTCCTCTTAGTCTCTGTTGTGGCTCCTTCTATGTCTCTTTCATAACACCTGTGTTGAGGTATACCCTCAGGTCTTACTGGTCCAACATTTGTGTCATGATCAATAATTTTGTAAGTATTTGTCTCATCAAAACATATTTCTAGTTCATTTATACTTAAAATCCAAAAAAAATCTTAAAATTCAAAAAATTAAAAAACATTTGTACTTATGGCTCCCCACGCTGCATTTGATGGAAACACCAGATTTGGATCTTGTCTAAAGTACATGCCAGAATAGAGTTATTCTTCGACCGTTATGACTTTTTGTTCCCACCAAAGGAAGTACTCATCATAAAATGTATTTCTAGGGACCTCACTACCCCCTAGTCTTTTCATTAGATCAACCTACCTGCCAATTCGTGGATCCCTTGGGCTACTGATGGTGGATAATACCTTGGGTTGAAGCCCTGGTACTCTCTCAAAGAAGATGGAATGAAAGATGGTTCCATATCCAAAGTTCTTTGACTAACCTTTTTGGATAGAGGTAAGTTGTTTTTCCATATTGGCTAAGAGAGGTGTGCACCAATCAAAAATTGTCGTGAGACACTCCATTGCAAGACTTATTGAAACACAAGAGGCTTGATGTAGAGAAGTTGAACCATTTACTCTGGGAATGGTAAAAAGAAGGATTCTCAGGGATAGACTCTCTACATGTTTGATTGGAATCTAGGTTCCAATCTTCTCGGTGTTTCCTGGACAGTAGATGCATACATAGTCTTCCACACTAAGGATACCTCTTGTTCTTCCTGTTGAGTTAACCCTCTCTCCTCTCTGGGAAAGCCCCATGATGAAATATATATCCTCTATTTCAATCCTCAGAGGCATTTGGTAAATAAAAAAAGCATATTCTTTTGGATCTCAATAGTGGATTAACATCTCAAGAAACCTAGTATTTTCCTTCATATTTGGCATTTTGAAAATTTTCAATAATCTGCATCCTCGTAAGGAATCTAATGCATTTGGATCTTCCATTACTTCATTATCAATCACACTATGCTCTCTTTCATGCCAAGTAATCAAAATTCTGGCCAAAAAAAAAATAAAAATTGAATCATTAAAAATTGTGTTTCAAAGTTTGAATTTGCACACGCAGTTCGGTATTCACACAGTCGCGTATATGGATTTTCTATACGTGATTCACACGTGTATGCAGAGAGAAATTTTCAAACTAAATTATCACGATCAAATTTTTGACAAAAACATTTTAAAAACATTAAAACTTATCAAAAAACCAGTTAGAAGGTTTCCAGGAGGATTGGACGCTGAATGAATGGATGAATTTGATGGATTAAGCTTGCTTGGTTTTTTCTCCACAACTCCTTCACCCAATTTCTTAGAACACAAATGAAGAATTGTGAGTCAAAAAGTCCTTATATAAGTTGACATATGAAAATTACTTTTTCTAAAGTTTATTTTTCTTTTTTATGGACTTTATGACCTTTTTTGGCTTGGAGTGTTGGGATGGGTTATTTTTTTAGGATACTTTGAAGATTTTTGAGAGACTGCTTATATTCCATGACTGTATACCCGTCATGGCAGGTATCATTTTTTCATTGGCATATAGGTTAGGGGATATCATTTTCTGTTGCATTTTGCATACTAGCCTCCATACTACAATGTTTTTTCCATAGGGTCAACCCCATCATGTCTTGGTTCTAAAACAATTTTCACTCGCCGACTTGTAAAATCATGATATGATGGTAGAGCCAACCTTTACATGGGAATCTTAGTTAGATCCTCACTGGCATATGTTTCCCATGCTTCTATATTGCGTAGGCTCAGGAGTCCTCTTTAGACTTGCCATGACTTGTGTGTTGAAGACTCATTCTCTTACTTCTTCTCTATTTTTCTAGTTGTATACCCTAGAGACTCCTTTGTGTTGAGTTGTATTGTTGCATTGCATGTTGACCATTTTTACCTTTTGGCCTCAAGTCGGTTTCACTTGGACTCATGTTTAAGCCACCTTTTGACCATGTCTTTTGCAAAATCAACCTTGCAGTCACTTAGCCTCTACAACTTGACACTTTCTTACCCATGGAAAGAGCATTCCTTTGAGTGTCACTTACTAGTTTTGTCACCTTGCATTGAGCATAGGAATGTTCCCCTCCTAGGAACTAGCGCATCTATATTTGGACAAAAGTTCTTTCCAATGTACCATAGGCATTCTTTTAATCTTTTTCAGGCTTTCTAAATATGAAAAGAAAAAAAAACTACATATTCCAAAAGGAGCGAGAATGGGACATTACTTCCATGATTAATGGAAACTAGAGTTAGTTGTGTCACCCTTGAACAAAGAACTAAGTCTTTCCTCCATTCGGACGGGCTTTAGTTTGACTTAGGAGAGCCTTAACCATGTTATCGAGTCAGTACTCCTCCAGTTGGTTATCTTTTCCAATCATATGGAGAGTTTTTTTGTGCCTCTTGCATGACAAAATTATACAAAGTTATCATATGCTGCCATATTATCACATTTGAGTCGTGCTTTTGTTCAAGGGAAGTAAACCTGAGTTAGTCTTTCTGTGGTGTCTCTTGACTCATTTTCAGTTGGCCATCCCTAGTTTTCAGAGTCATGTTCACTATCACATCAACTATTTGGTCCTTTGCTCATACTGGTTTGAGGAAGACTCCATTGACTTCTTGCTGGTAGGTCTTGCTCTTATCAACTATGAAAAATTGCTCTAAGAGTAGACCTAGAGCCGCACCATGGCCCTATTTTCATTATTGATAGGTCACCTTGTGCTCAGTGTCAATAAGTATCATGGGTCTTTGACTGAGTAATTTCCCTTGTGTTCGATGTCAGCTTTCATTATCACATATTGGGATTCGTGCAGTACCTTGGTTTCCATTTGACCGTATTAGTGGATTCCTCGTCTTTGTGTCAGTTTTCACTATTGGTTGGTTCATAGGGTTTCTATCATGTTCTAGCTACATCTTGTGTACACCAGAAACGTGCTTCAGTTAGGTTACTACATCTTTCTTCATCTGATTCCTTCCACAGTATTGGCCTATGGGTTACACTCGTGCTGGATTGATGAAGGATGCCTTAATGCCTTCCTTCTAGCAGATCTTTTCCCATTGACTTCAACTCATTTCTCTGAGAACAAGTTCTAGAGTCAATTTGGCAGTACCTTAGGGTTTGCAGTCATCAGTGGCAGACTCCCTTGCTACCGATAGTGGGAAAATATCATTGTCTCATGATTGATAGATTCTTCCAAGTATTCGACTTCAACTCATTTATTCGCACTTTTTAGATTGTACTAGGTACCTTGGCTCTCATCATCATTATCGGTGAGTAGCCTTGCATTTGTTAATGGTATACATCAATTACTGGTAATTAAACGTTTTATCACATGGTTGAGTTCAGATCATTTATTCCCATTGTGTATAAATGTACCACTACGGTCGGTGAATACCTCGGGCTTGCATCAGCATTTGTTGGTTCACTTGCCAATCCCTCATGTTTCTGCCAGTGATACCATTCACCTTCTATATTGCAATTCGTTACAGCGACATCCTATATGTTGGCACCCGAGTTGCGTGTAGTACCATTTGTTCCACTATTTAACTTGGTACTTTTTGGATCAACTTTATGACTTCAGTGATCAACTTTCTACTTCAACATGATTGATCATTTCTTTATATGTGATATTGAGACATGTACTTCTATGGATATGATCGGATGATCCACTATGTATTTTCAATCCTTTTATACTTGTATACATATTGGATCCACTTTTGTATTTGATATGCATACATGCTTTATTATCTCTGAGAATGGGTATGCCTTCCTCAGACAACATCTTTCTTTCTGATCTCTTAAATTGGCTTGGCAAGCTGAATTTTGGTGAACTCCTCTCAGGTCTTGGCATGATTCCTTCTATACACTTAATATATTTCGGCCATCATGTACCCCTTCTAACCTCATATATTAGGGAGCTTCTATTTTAGCACCATTTACCACCCTTGGTAGATTTGATGTTCTGTGTTATAGCCTAGGGCAAACCTTCCCTTCCAGACTTGGTCCAATTTCTAAAAAACAATGTTTTAAATCCCATGTGTTGTTTTTCCCTCTATGAATCACATGTAAACATGGGTCAGACTATACCCAACCCAAGTATATGTGTTAAAACATTAAAAAATATATAATCTCCTTAAATTCGGGTAGAGTTTATGGGTTTTACCTGTTACTCCCCTACTGTAGCCCATGGCCCAACTATCTCCCAACTCAAAAACCAATTCGGAGAAGTATAAATAGACTTCCATGGGAAGGCCTAAAGGAGGAGAAAATATTAGATATTGATATTATAGTTGATTACATCCCTGATCAAGTCTGAAGAAATCCCAGTGCCTTCTGCACTCCCAAGTCATAAGAAACCCATGTTTCCTTCTCGAGATTTCCTTCATCCTTGTGTATACCGATGGAGGAGGATTGTTGAGGCCTGGGCAGGACAGATTCGTAGGATGGTTTCACTTGGATTTGGTGGATGACTCAGGGTTTAGTTATTCCGTACTTTTTAGTTTACATCAATAAAGAGGTGTTGTTTGGTTCGTGCTATTTAAGGTCTTAATGCATTAATATATGTTATGATTTGCTTACGAATCTTATGTTAATGCTTATTTGATTACATTCTTATATGACTTAACACCTATATCATGAACATGCTTTCTATTACTATTGTTGTATATGTTTTCTTGAATGAGTTGCAGGTTCTAAAGCATTGGAAGAAGTAGAGGGTTTGGACCCTATGGGAACGACCTCAAATGTAGGACCTCCATGTAATACCTCTTCTTCCTACTTCAGTAGTTTAAGTATTATGATTTCCTGTTTGCATGCCTCTTTATGCTGTAAGACCTCCGCTCTATTGGGGTTCTCAATCCAAGACCCTAGGGTGACTTCAACCGTAACAACTGGTTACTTGGGTAGATGTGGGAGGAGGGTGTTACAATAGATTATATCACATTAGAACTATTATTTGAACATACTACGTGGACAACCTTGAAATAACTAAATAATTTACAGCCTGAAAATTTAATGAGTGGAAGTCAATTGGTATTTTTAGGAGTACCTGAGTAGCCTAACATTTTGGTGATGTTGTCAGGGAGGTTGTCAAATAAGTGTTAGTCGTATCATTGTAGGTTTGGGTATTAAAGACGAAAGGTAAGAACTTGTGCATGCACGAGGTAAAAATATTTTACCAGTGCCGACCCTCAGCTGATAGTTTTAGATTGTTTGGTGTGCATGACTAGGAAAAATCCTAGGACTACAATTCAAGTAGTTATAGATTCAAAACCTATGCCAAAAACCATCAAAACTCAAGGTTATTCTGGTCATGGAAGAAATACCTTTATAGATGAAATCATTCACCATTCAGAGTATCAAGCATCAGTAGGTCCCTGAACAACATCTGGGAAGGGTTCTACTATGGCCCCTCAAGTGGCAGGATCCTCCACTACAACTCACGCTGAGATTCATGACAAAACTGTGAGGTCTAAACAAAGTTTCCAAGGTACATCTATTAATAATCTTAGTTCTTCTAGTAAGGGTGAGGGGGATTCTTACAATTTAAGTGAGGAGGAAGGTGATACAAGTGAGGCACATCCACAACGTTTTGAGTCAGGATTTCCAATGACACCCATTTCAAAGGAAGAATATGAAATTCCTTATCTAAATAGTGTTGTGAGACCTACTCAAAGCCCAGTGTTTAACCAACACACAATTTTTCGGATAATACCTCCTGACCATGAGGTCCCTAAGGATTACTGACAAATTTTTTACCAAATGGAAAACCCAGTGCCAAAATCACAGACTTCGACTATAGAGTACCCTATTGCCGACCCACGGGCCAATGCACCAATGAAATCCATCCCATTATAGAATATTCCAAATTTTCATGGAATGGCTTATGAGGACACTAATGTGTTTCTATTATAATTTCATGTCTTATGTCATAATTATGACTATACCACTCATCCTCAAAAACTAAAATTGTTTCCTTCCACCTTATAGGGAGTAGCTTTATGTTTCTTTATGGGATTGGGAGGAGGTACCATAATTTCATGGGATCAGATGAGAAATACCTCCCTCAATAAATATCAGGACTATTGTAGGTCTAGGGATTTTAAAGAAGAAATATTTAAAATGATGTCAAAAGAATATGAAACTTTAGAAGAATATGTCGAAAGATTCCAATATAACCTGCAAATATCGCCTTATACCACTTTACCTAGAGAAATACGTAAAAATACTTTGATTAGAGGAATGAAAGATGAATGGATAAAAACACTTAATTTAATGGGACAAGGTGATATTTCTAAGGAAGAATATGACGACATCGTAAAACTATGTATTGGTTTATCGCGAGGAAATAGATGAACCAAATATGGGATTCTAGACCACTCTCAGCAAGAACTAGCAAGACTACAGGGGGTTGATTCACTCGCAGAGAAATTGGTAATCTCCTAGAAGACTTTAAAAATGATACTTTGAGTACTTTAACTACACAGTTAGATGTCCTACATGTGAAGCAAAAACAAGCAAAGGCGGAACAAGCCTTATCTATTTTATTCCCTTTTTTTTGAAAGAAGCATAGTTGCAAAGAGTGCCCCCTAGACACGATTGAAATATGTGCCATATGCACTAAAGACCACTCAACGGATGTTGTCCCTCACTCCAAGGACTGAAAATTGTATTCATGGAGGTAGAGGAAGATCATGAGCCATCATATCTCATGACATAATGATGGCAGTTGTAGACACTCCCATCAGGTATGATCCAAGATCCTGCTTTGTTTCATTCTGGACAGTATACTGAGCAATAGATTCATGGACCACAGTGGTGGGGCTAGCAATCTTTTAATACCACATGGAAATATCAATCATACCCTACACCACCATGGAAAAATTATCCATTTGGTGGACCCTCATGGCCTAATCAACAATATTCTACATCTCTATGGAAAAACCCATCGAATAACTTATACCCATCACATTGGGAAAATTAACCTACACAGGGATCAATGTGATCTCAATATTGGCAATGCCCTACAGGACCAAGCAATCCATTTGTTGGGTCATTCCCTCAGGCACAACCATGATTATAAAATCCACTCCATTTACCCCCAAATGTTCCATATCCATTACATCCTCAGCTACCTACCCAATCAAATCTTAATATTAATAATAGACCCATCGAGTATTTGGAAATTGTTGAAAAGCCGCATTATGACTCTACTTCCTTTGAGTGTAATGAGATATGGTTAACATTTGGACAGATGATATTTCTAGAAGATGGCACAGAAAATCAAGAGCATGTAGATAATGAAAATTTTGTTGAAAATAAGCCCTTAACAGAAAACTCTCCATCCACCGTATTTGTTACTAAAATAGAGACACCTAATAAATCAACCAAACAACAAGAGTCCACTACAACTACGGATGTTGCTCCACCGTACCCCAGGAGACTTTATGTAATTAAACCAATGGTTTATTTTGATTTTGATCTCATAGGGGAATTGAAAAAATTATGTATTAAAATTCCTCTTCTCCAAGCTATTCGAGATGTTCCAATGCATGCTAAAACTATTAAGGAATTGTTTGTTAAAAATCCTATAAGAAAACCTAAATACCCTCCTACAATCTGTGTGATTGGAACACTTTTTGATCTTATCTTAGGGAAGAAAATACCTGTTAAATATGATGATCCCAAAAATCCAATGGTTACTATCCAAATCCAAGGACATAACGTCCTAAACACCCTTGTGGACTTAGGAGTTGCAAT
Organism: Pinus taeda; assembly: GCA_000404065.3. Lineage (NCBI taxonomy): Eukaryota > Viridiplantae > Streptophyta > Pinopsida > Pinales > Pinaceae > Pinus > Pinus taeda. Next base: position 78,820 of record APFE030478773.1, read on the forward strand.
AAATATCTTAATTGTAGAACTTGTGGGATCCTTGGGATTACAACATTTAAACCCACCACCATTATGTTGGAATTGGTCGACATATCGGTAGTCATAGCAGAAGGCACTCTAGAATACATTATTATCTCTGTAGCATCCTAGGAGTACCCAGTGGACTTTCTAGTCATCAATCCCAGAAATAGGCTGGATGGATACCCTTTGATACTAGGAAAACCTTCGCTAGCAACTGCAAATGCATATATTAGATGCCGAATAAGAAATATGACAATTGCAAAAGGGACCATTGTTAAAAACCTCATCTGATATCCACATGCCAAACCTAGCCTACCTATTGATAACTATCAATCATTTCCTCCAAAATATGAGGAAGAAAATTTTCGCCCTCCTCTTACTTTATATGAGGCTCTCAGTTTTAAAGGACAGGCTAAGGATGATGTAATTAGCATTTTCATTAACCAACCATTTATTATTACAAATCTAACATGTTAAATCTTAAAATAAATGTTCGACAACGAGGCCCGGGAAGATCCATTGAATGTTTCGAATAGCGATCATATACCCACAACTACAATTCATAACAACCTTCCCATCAAAATTGAACCTGGAAAAACTTTGAACACTAATGCTAATCTTGATGAACTACAACGATAAAAATTAACTCAGATTCTCCAAAAATATAAACTGGCCTTCATTTGGGAATATTATGATATGAGAGGCGTCGATCCTCAATTATGTACACATCACATATATATAGAGAAAGATACTCGTGTCATTCTCCAACCACAAAGGAGATTAAATCCACAGCTTAGAGATATAGTAAAATAGGAGCCACAAAATCTTCTTGATGTTAATTTTATATATCTTATTTCTAACAGCCAGTGGGTTTCACCTCTGTTTGCATTCCCTAAGAAAAATAGCAAATTGATAATTTGTGTGGATTACATGGAACTGAATAAAGTTACTCAAAAATATCATTTCCCTCTGCCTTTTGTAGATCAGGTCCTTGATACTCTAGTTGGGAATAAATTTTTCTCTTTCCTGAATGTTTTTAGTGGATACAATCAAATCCAGATTGCTCCTGAAGATCAGGACCGCGTTCACCTATCCATGGGGAACCTTTGCATACAGGGTTCTACCATTCGAGCTATGCAATGCACCAGCCACCTTCCAAAGAGTAATCTTGAGTATTTTTTCTGATTTAATCAGTGAAGGACTTGAGCTCTACATGGATTATTTTAATCCCTGTGGTAATGAATTTGAGCAAGCCTTACAGAACCTAGAAAAAATCCTCGAATGATGCATGGCTACTAGATTATGGCTTAATAATGAAACATGTCATATGATGATGATAGAAGGCATAGTTCTCAACCATTATATTTATGTCGTAGGTATCCAAGTAGATCCAACAAATATTAAGGTAATTCTTACGCTCCCTACTCCTCGTACACCAACAGAGGTGCGTAGTTTCCTCAGTTATGTTGGTTATTATTGTCGCTTTATAGCACTTTTTTTAAAGATAGAAACACCTTTGTATGCATTAACAAGAAATGTGGAATTCGAATGGACTGACAAGTTCGATGTTTCTTTTGCAGATCTTAAGAAGTTAGTCTTAACAACCGCTGTGTTATGAGGGCCAATTTGGAACTTACCATTCCACGTTTCAACTGATGCATCTAATACAGCAATAGGAGTTGTACTTGGAAAATAACAAGACAAAAAGCCATATTTTATTTATTATATTAGCAAGAATCTTACGCCAGTGGAGATAAATTACACAGTGATGGAAAAGAGTTTCTGGTTGTTATTTACTCTATTAATAAATTTTGTCACTATATAACAAGATATCTAGTTTTTTTGTATACCGATCATTCTGCCATTAGGCATCTAGCTAAAAAAACTATTACTAATGGTCGGATAACACGTTGGTTATTTTTATTATAGGAATTTGATATCACCATAAAAGATCGGTTGGGAAAGGAAAAAATTGGTTGCATATTTTCTATCTAGAATTCCTATAATAGCCAACTCTTTATCTGTGGAAGATCAGTTCCCAAATGAGCATATGTTTTCCATAACGATTAAAACACTCTAGTACACAGATGTGGCCAATTATCTAGCATCAGGAGAGCTACCAACGCACTTACTATCTTGGGAAAGGAAGCTCACTGTTCAGTGAAGTGCACAGTTTTCCTGGATTGATGGATATCATTTTCACATAGGATCTGATCTTGAAATTCACAGATGTATCAGATAAGAAGAGGTTTATGATATTCTTAAGGCATGGCATGACGAACCATGCGGTGAGAATTTTTCTAACCGAAGGACTGGGAATAAGGTGTTGCATATGGGCTATTATTGGCCCATGATATTCAAAGATGTAGAGAAATATGTCGAGAGTTGTGATAGTTGTCAACAGATGGGTCGCCCCATTCAAGCTAATGAAATTCCCCTGCAACCTCAAATTGTACTCGACCCCTTTGAAAGGTGGCCATCATATTTTGTGGTCTCCTTTAATCCACCATCGAACCAAAAGGCATACATTTTTGTTTGCACAAACTATGTAACCAAATGGGTGGAAGAAGTAGCTCTCTCAAAGGCTATAGAAGAAGCAATCATTAACTTTTTGTTTGAAATGTTTGTATGGTATGGATTTCCTATAGAGATCATAATAGATGGGGGTTCATAGTTCACTGCCCACAAAGTTTCCGCGACAATGCAAAAGTATCACATCCAACACAACGTTACTTCCCCTTATCATCCCCAAGAAAATGGATAGGTGGAAAGTACCAATAAAGTTTTGGAGGCAATTCTAACCAAAACTGTATCTACAAACTGCTGGAACTAGGCTGCTAAAATCCTTGAGGCCCTATGGGCCTATAGAATAACTTGGTGCAACACTACTGGTTATTCATCATACCAGCTTGTTTTTAGGAAGGAGCCCATTTTTCCAATAGAATTTGAAATCAAGACTCTCAAAACCACAAGGGAATTCGAACTGGATTTGACAGAAGCAAAAAAACAACTTCTGCAACAACTTAATTAACTGGACAAAGTGGGCCTGGTTTTCGTATAACACACAAATATTATTCAATAGCATAGGGACAAATGGCATGATCGCCTTATCAAAAAAAAAAAAATTCAAAAAGGTGATTGGGTGCTTTTATATGATTCCAGATTTTAGGATTTCCATAGGAAGCTTCAAACTAGATGGCTAGGACCATATGAAGTTACCGAAGTTCACAACAATGGTACGATGGGCTTCACTACTATTGATGGATCTAGCATCTCTCTCCTTTCCAATGGACATCGATTATTTCTATATCACTAGTTGCTTACACGGGAGTATTTTCTTCATGAGGTAAACAATGATTCTAATTTGGAGGTTTTAGTTGATTGGGGAGTGAACCTCGCAGCTTCAACCAGCTGAGGCATTACTTTTCAAAATTCCTTTCACTTTGTACATACTGTATATATTTGTTGTGAAAATATATTCTTAATATATATATATATAGATATGGGGAAGTTTTCGTTTCCTTAAGTAACAGTTGTTGTTCCCTTAATCACAAGTGTTGTTCCTTTAATCACAGTCGTTGTTCCCTTGGTCACAGTTGTTGTTCCTCGAGTCACAGTAGTTGTTCCCATGGTTGCGCTCGTTTTTCCCTTAGTTATTGTTGTTGTTTCCTAGGTCATAGTTGTTGTTTCCCTAGCTTTAACTGTTACTTTTGATTGTTTCTTTCCAGCCATAGTTGATTTTCTAGAAATAGTTATTCTTTTTTAATTTTAAGCCTTCTTTGAATCATGTAAAATTAATAAGTTCCTTGAACGATTTCCATTAGAGAATGTTTTATAAGAAATTCTTGAATTAGAGCTTGAAAAACTCTTAAACTTGTAAAACAACCCTGATATTATAAATTTATAAAGATATTTATACTACATTTCTTCCAATACCACTGGAAGAGTTTCCTTTCTTTTCAAAGTTTCCTATAATTCTTTGATCTCCTTAAAAAATAGATTTTTGGCAGCAAAAATGGAAAGCTAAAAACATAATCATTGTGTTACTTTGTACACAATCCCTAATTCTTAAGGAGATGATAAGCCACCCCATTCACTAATCCTTTATCATAACAAAAAAATAATAACAATAAATAAAGTATAAGAAAAAATGGACAAAGGATAGGAGGCCCCATCACGAGCCGACCTACCATGATCATAAGATTTAATGTGGTGAAATTACCACTCTGGTCAGCAAACCAGGTTAATGGCCTCCAATCATTAGGTCGAAGTACAAGAGGTCTCGTCATAAGACAACTTTTTTGCCTCATTATATCTCATGAGTGGAATTGGTATTAACTGGTCACCACACCAAAAAAATGGCCTTTTGTCGATAATTGAGAAATAATAAAAAATTTATTAATCATTTTTTAAAGAAGAATGGGATAATGGCATATCAATGGATTAAAAGGAAACCCTGTCGAGGCTATAGATGCCTACTGGTAGCAGAGGCCATGCCTGTGGTATTGAAGTACATCTAAAATAACCATCTAAAAGATTGCCATTTTCTTCTCTTCGTTACCAATAACAAAAGGAAAATCATTGAACTACTATAGGAACTCATTTTTTTCCTTGGAAGGTGTTAATGATGAATATCTATAAATAATTAGTTTTATTCTACATATCAAGGATGTAACCTTCAAAGAATTATTAAATCTATTTTAGGTTTTCTCCCTAAAGGAAATCTATCTTATCCATGATCAGGGCTCAAAGATGTCTACACATGCTTTTTCCCGATTTCAATGTTTTTTTTTTTTTTTTTTTTTTTGCGATTTTAATGCTTTGAGTGTCGCAACTATCTAAGTCTCATCAACATATTCCATTATCAAGTCCCTCAATAAGTATATTGCACGCTTCACCGTTACTCCCATTTCTCTAGTGGTTGCTCCATTATGCCAAATTAATGCATTCTTATCTAAATAGTCATGTCAAATATCCTGCCAAATCAAATACATAATGAATGGTCGACAACGACCTTTAATTTCGTTGGGGGTTAAAAGTGAATACATAACACATACAAACTTTGCAACAATCATTGTATGCTATGTGTATAAACTCTGTAACAATCATTATATGTTATGTTCTTTGAATTCTCTACTTTATACAATATTTATGACCCCGTATTTTCTAAGATTTTTTATTCTATTTTATTTCCAAGTTGCTTCCTATAGAAATGGGTGGTCACTTGATACGAAGTGAACCTACACAACTCTAGGCTTCTGAATAGGAACGAATAATTCTAGATGATGTGGGATGCCCATATTATTTCTTATGGTTGCAAGGTTTCGACAATGAAGTGGCTTTGGAGTTCACAAAAAATATGAACAATGGAATGACAACAGTAAGGCAAAAAAATCCAGGTAAATGCAGAAATACTGGCAGAAGAAACAAGCCTAACCTTGGAAGGCGAGAAATGGTTTGAGATGTACACTCGGTTACAGAGTGCAACACCTTATTTATAAATCCTGGGGAATGATTGGTAAGAAAAGGGAAGGGGTACAACCCTACTTCACTTCCAGAACCATGGAAAGAAATAGCAGGTGTGGTCCAAAGATATGTTACATGCGATGGTCACCATGATGTAGTAAGGGAGAAACACCTAAAGCTGTTGTTGGCATTGAGACAAAAGGTAACCCTAAACCTACCTCATTTTATGAATTCATTACTACATGCAACTGGTGTAAGACTTAAGAGGTCTAAGGATCAACCTTCAGTGGTGAGCCACCATGGGCTTATAAAATTGATACTTGTCATAAATTTGAATCAATCATAGTCAAACTAGGAAGAATTCTTGGGAAATACTGAGACTCCACCAAGAAACGAAGCACCCAGTGAAGAACCAAAACATATTCCATTTGATGATAAGCATACAAAAGGAAATGAAGAAACCAATCAAAATGAGAATGTTATGATGGAAGAGACTTTGTAGACCCCTACCCCTCAATAATTCACAAGGGTGGAAAAGAGTATGGCCTCTCCCTTGGCCTCCTTACCTAGGAAAAGAAGGAAATCAGCTAAGTTGGCTAAGTCCTAAAATTCCATAAACTATGCAAAACAACTGTTGGAGAGTAGTTGAACCCTAAAATTTTTTGAACATACTGGAAACTTATGAGGAGGACCCTCCTCAAGAACAAGAAATGGAGGCAACCCAAGTTTTAGAGGGATTGGAAAAATTTGTGAATTGTATGGAATTTGAAGGAGTTGTAGGTTGTTCAAAGGATTCTCCTAATCAAAGGGCATCACCAGTGTCTCTAGTATCTCTTTCCAGTTATGTCGCTAATGTTATCTTAGAACCTTCGGGAGAGCCTGGGAATATGTTTCTTTGAGAAAACTCTATTGATTATGTCACCACCATTCGAGAACCCTCCTCTTCTAAAGAGGTACCCTTACAATCTCCTCAAGAAAGTATGGAACAAGAAGTAAATGTTGACTCTCCAAAGGGACCCCAGGATGGCAGAAACCTTTATGAATCTGTAACTGATGCTACAATTGAGTCTTCCAAGAAATGAATGATTGAAAACCTAGCACACATTGATGTTGTTCCCTCTCCTCCAGTCACCCTAGCCAGAAATTTTATGTAGAGGGTTAATAGAGGATTGGGAAAAAAATGAGAAGATAAGAATAGTAAAGAGATGGATATAATAAATAAGGGAAACATGAAATTACAAATAAGCGTATGGCAACTTAAGAAATGGTTGTGAAATAGAAAAACCCAAAAGAAGTATGAGGAAAGAAATGAGAAAAAGAAGGAAGTTCGAGAAAATGAGACCCAAACTGAAATTGAAAATTTTGTTGTTTCCTTTACTGTAGGGACTTAGATTGAATTAGACATGGCCAATATTGGTGTTTTAACTACTAAAGCTGGAATTTAGACAGAAGTACCAATTTCTATTACAAGAGAAACACAGAATAAGTTCGTGCCTCCATACACTCCTTTGATCGTGGAATCTACTATTCAAGTCCTGAAAAATAATATGGAAGAACATCGAGAGACTATCATATGATATCAAAATGAGTTAGTTCCTCAAAAACAAAATCATGTCCTATTGCAAAATTTCAAGGCATTGTCAGTCACAGAAGATGAAACTTATGCTAAATTACGAGCAATCAAGAAAAAGATTAAATATTTGGAGAAACAACTTGAAAAATCTACAGAACAAATGAAAGAAGTATGCTTTATATACTCGGATGCTTTGTCATGGAGGCCCCCAACTAGGAATTACGCCTTATTTTTGTTGGAATGATATGTATTGCTCAAAATTAAGGTTGTCTGATCTGGGTAACCTTACGAATTTAGCAATGTTTCAGAATTTGTTGATTATTTCCATAAACAAGATGAGAATACAAGGTTTTTCTTATGTGAAATTTACATGCATAACTTCTTGTTGGAAGAATAGAGAGATGAGAATCATACCCCTTTTATAGCGGATATACAGTTCCAAGCTTTCATATATTTTTCTAAAAATCAGATAAGATGGGCAAGAGCTTATAATGTGTTCCAAAGAAGAGAACTTGTTCTGACCTTTGGGTCAGAGGAGAACCGTGAAGCCCTTTACGTACACTCATCTTCCACAAGAAATTCATGGAGAAATCTAGTGTTTCCAGTGCTTTAGCACATATTTATAAAGATGTATTGTATATAGGGTTAGAATATCTACTAGATATCAAGTCTGAGAATCTACAAGGGGCCAAACTGATCCAGGTGGATATTGGTGGCCACCCACCTATCCCATTTGGACCCCCGCAACTATCTCTTTCAGTTTTTCAGTTTCCGTAATTGTAGCACAATTTACTATTTTTAGCAGTTTTTTCGGGTCCTGAACTTC